>ML683490.1:2735-20725 GCA_007922195.1 Podocnemis expansa | reverse complement strand
CTGACATTCCACCTAAATCTTGACACTTAAATTGTGCCCCCCCCCCCCATTGTGCACAACCAAATGATGAAAGGTAAAAACAAACATGTAGAGGAAAAGTGGAAAAGAGACGAACACAGGTAGTCTTGGGGGGGGGGGGGGGGCGCAGAGTTCACATTAAGAAAGAACCTAAAAAGCACATATGTGCCAGTGGAAGCCCAAAGGGCCAGCTCTGATTTTCCATCTTGTGATCCATGCAACGCATTCAGCCCATGTTTACACCAAGACTTTCAGATAATTCTCCCACACCAGCTGAATGCTGATACAGCTCCAGCATCAACGACAGCTGTAGCAACAGCACTGACCAGCCACTAGCGTTTTCTCTCCAAGGTATCAGCCCTTCACAATATGCAAGCAAAAGGTATGAGCCTTGCACGTGTTGGCATTGCACCACTTTCGTAACCAGTACCACTGCACTGTTGACAGTAGCTGCAGTAGTAAATTCTATAACATCTTTCTCTCGTTAGGTCACGGGGCAAGGTCCTCATCTGATAATTCCCTGTAGCTTCACGAAAGTCAATAGAACTCTGTTAATTCCAGATAAGGAGCTGAATTACTCTCTCTCAGATTCACAGGCAGTTCCCATACTATCTTCTCTCTCCTAAACCAGCCCAAAGATCACATGCATGTCATCGTGTAAAAACCCAAGACACAAAAGGCTAGGGACGCTTAAACCGAACAAGTTGTCAGGAATAGGAGACCCTGGCACAGCCACAGCAGGAGCAGAGGGGGCCTCTAGTGGAATGATCAATGACAACAGCGCAAATGCAGCGTTCATGGCTTCTGTGAACATTAGCCTCACAACTGTGCAGCAACCCAAGAGCATTCATCTTGTGGGCTGAGCCTCCAGAAGTAAATATTGGAGATATTATGACTGTGCAGCTCCACAGACAGCAGCAATAGCACAAAACTCAAACAAATATCAACAAACTGCAGGTGTCTTATCCCATACTGATATTGCCAGAGGCTCTGCAAGGCTGCAAACAACCGCGTGCATGGGTGAGACATGTTACGAGTAGAGCCCTGCAAGGATACAAATACATGGATCCGTATCCGATCTGGATCCGCAAGAAATGGTCTGTGGATATCTGTGTTGTATCAATGGATGCAGAGATAATGTGGATATCCGCAGATATCCACATATTTGCAGGGCTCTAGTTACAAGCATGATAGGGACATACAATAGCAAAATCTTCCAGTGGACAGAAGGCAGAGAAGACAGCACACTCTGATCTCTGGGCATTTGTCTTATCTTGCCCTCCAAACCCAGAAAGGCTTGAGCTTGTCCTTTGATATGCAAAAGTAAGATTGGTTTCTCTTCAAACCAATGAGAGCTGCATAAAAATTCTTATTTCCCTTTTCTTACTGTCATCAATCCATTTTACATTATTTGTGTCTAATCACCATGGTGTTAAAATGGTTCCCTAAGTCACATTGCAAAAGCACTAAGAGAAAAGAAAGATTGTATTTTGTCTCGTTTCTAGAATACATGATAAAGATGCAACTAAATCATCGAATGCGTAACACAAAAAGATGGCTTAAAACAATTACTTTTTTCCTGTAGTGCTGACAGCAATTGATATTTAACCATTTAGCCACTGACGACTGTAGCACAGACACTGCACTGTGCTGATGGACCCAGTGAGAAAACTGAGTTTACATCAGGCCTTCACAAATGTACATTTCTGGTCACCATAGCGACCGGTTTTAGTAGGCTGTTGCCTACCTTCACCGCAGAACTGTAATGAAGGAGTACCCTCTGGTGAGCAAAAGAAAAATTGCTGACACTTGACTGCGAGCTAGTTTTGTCCACCCCTTGTTTACATACACAAATTATGTCACATGGTTTCTAAAGCAGTCATGGATTCAATACAACATAGAAAATTTTACTGAGGGTGATGTTACTTCAGCAGATCTGCTAAATTAAAAAGAAAAGTTTGCTCTATGTACTCAGAAGTAATTATTACAGTGATGAAATTCCAAAGGGGTAGCCACGTTATTCTAGTCCAGGGGGAAAAAGAACTCCCTCCCTCCCCCCCCCCCCACACAAAGGAGTCTGGTGGCATTTTTAAAGACTAAAAATTTTATTTATTGCATGAGCTTTCATGGAAGAAATCCCATTTCATCTGATGTTTGAAGATGAAGAACTCACAGAGCACAAGCTCCCATTTTAAAAGTTTCCCTATCTTCAAGCTTCTGACAAAGTAGGATTTCTCCCATGAAAGCTCATGCAATACATCAATCTGTTCGTCTTTAAAAGTGCCACAAGTCTCCCTATTTGTTCTGCCAGACTATACCAGTAGTTTTCAAACCATGGGTCAAGACCCAGTACTGGGTTGCAGACCCTCAGTTATTGCGTCACGATGCCCCCTGGTGCTGCCACAGAAAGACTGGAATGCATTGCTCAGAGATGTAACTGTTGGGTTGCAGGCATAAATAATTGTTTTAACCTGGGTCTCAGGGAAAAAAGTTTGAAAACCACTGGACAAGACTAACACGGATACCTCTTTGGAACACTAATCAGCTAAATAACAGTTTTCTAATGCTGACAACCAATATATTTAGCAATACACATTAGTGGTCTCTGAAGCCAACAAGATTGCCTACAAAAGGTAGTAGTCCTTGCACAACTTTCACTGCATTCACACAGCTTTACTAATCAATGGAACAAAAACCTATATTTGGAACAGAACTATTTTGTTTCTTCTCACCTCTTAGAATCTCTAATATTTTGAGCTTCTTACATTGTAATGACAGTCAAAAGACATGGGTGGACTGGTTTGTTTTTACATGCATCAGGTCTGAGAAATTTGTTTTGACATGCTTTCCCTTTCCATTTCCTAACATCACAGGTGTACCTGGACATAATTTTGCCCTACTACACACTACATTATCTTCCTACATAGTGACGTTGCTGTTGGAGTGTTGTGATAAGATTAAAACCTATTTGTTTGAATGGTAAATAAGCATTGTGAAATAACAAGCTTCAAAAGCCAGCAGGATGCCAGCAGTGGATATGTATCACATTTTTACACCACTTGAAATCTGTTGGGGAATGGAGAACAAAGTACTCCACTTTGGGATCATAAAATCATTCATTTTGATAGCTACAAATCACATGTGAACAACATGCACAATGTCACAGACCGGCAGAGAATATAAACCAACCACCACATTATTCATTTTGCAGTTCAGGAGGAAAACTATTCATTGCTTATTTTTAGTAACTTGCCTGCCGAGTAATACAAGTACTGTGTGGACAACTTACGTAGCATATTTCAGCACTATACATAACTCTAGCAACTGGCATCTTTAGCAGATGATAATCTTCTGTTCATGAGTGCTAAAACTAAAGGAGGAAAAAATTAACACAAAGAAAAGTGATCACCATTAACTGTATTCATATGGCCCAGTAATCTTGGTTGAGTTACCTTCTAACACACTTCAAAATGATTTTCTAAGTCCTAAGGAGTACTACTTTGTACTTCTAGATTGTTTACTTGTGAACAAATTGCTTTTCTACAAAAAGCATTACCGGATTAGTTAGAAGAAATTGTTGAAAGCCCCAAAATGCAAGCAAGAGTCAATTTTGAAGGAGCTGTGTTGAAATAGTTGCCACACCAAATGGTACTATACATGGACAGAAAAGAGCAGTGCAAGCCACAACTAGAACTGGTGGAGATGAAGAAAGAGAATCCAAAATACAAGAGCTAAAAGAATGAAGAAATATCTAATTTTGTAGCAAAACATACAGAAAAGACCAATAGAATTTGGAGTACCTATCATAATTTTTCAGTACCTAGAAGTACAAGACAACAGACTCTCAGTGCTCCGAATGGTTTCTTCTGGGCTTTAAATCTATGAAACTGTTAACTTTTGTAGAATGCACAGCAAACTAGTAGGTCACATATAAATTGGCATATAAACAATAATAAAAAACAAATTTAAAAAACTCCTATTTCTGCATTTTTCCAACAAATGATGCAAGATTCAATTATACCGAGTCACAAATTCACAGGATTATGAAGCCAGAAGGGACCAGTGGTTTCATCCAGTTTAACTTCCTGCGTAATGCAAGCCACAGGACATCCCAAAATTAATTCCTATATAAGATTAAGCATTTCATTGCAGATTAAAATAATGTAAATGCTGATTCTTAAAGAGTAGAACTCAAGAGCATGTCTCAGCCTGGATAATTTTATTCTATTCTAATTGGAATAAACCTGAGCCTTTATATTATGATAACCATCTTCCACTATTCTGACTTCATCAGCTTCCACAAAATTTATGCATTTCTTTAAATGCATCTATCTTTCTAGATCTCATAGGTCATAACAAAAAGTTTCAACACATGAACTGATGAAACACAGCCTAACACAGCATTTCTCAACCACTGTGTTGGGACGCAATACGGTGTCACCACACAGCAGTAAAGTGTGCCGGGGAGGCGGCCAGATTTGGCCGGTGGGGGGGGGGGGGGAGATTGTTGTGTTCTGTACAGCCATGACACACCAAGCGCGTCACGACACACAAAAGGTTGAGAACCACTGGTTTAATGAAGCCTACAAACGGAAATAAGAGCCCTAAGCACATCATACTGCCCCTTCCATATAGTGAGTTTAATTCTGAAGTCTAAAATAAATAATAAATGATAAATTAATAAGTGTTAACTATTTTTCTACTGCTTGAATAACGTTCCACCAGCTTCTCCTCTCTAGTTCTTAACTTTGAACCAACGCTCCTATCACAATTACAATCTCTATCTATTCAACTTTAAAATTTCTCTTAGGGAATCCTTCAATTTCTCCTACATGTTTGTTCTCATTCAATTTATCTATAATCTTATCTAGTCCTTTATATACCTGTCTTCTCTTGATAAAAAGCCATTATGACAGAAGTTTAGAGACGTTACATGGGAGATTTCTTTTCTGCAAAAGAACAGAGAAACAACAGGTCTAATTATAAAATTATCAACACCATTCCTCTAATATTGAGGTCTTTTGATTTACAGGCTATCATCAAAAAAGAGAAAAGCTGATTGCCCTTAATTCATCTGATGAATCTGTGATTATGACTATATTTTCTCATTTACACTTCAGACAGGGTATGTTTTGTATCAGCTGACAAGTTCTAACTTATAAATGTGCCCTAGATTTTCTTCTGTGACAGCAAATATTCAGCCTTTCATTTGCAACTCTTCTATGGAAGTAGTTACAACACTCTGTCCCCTACTTCTACAGGTTAGGGTACTGTTTTATTCCCTTACATTTTGTATTTGCATCTTATCTTTCTCATATTTGTCCAAATAATAGTACCATAAACTATTTTATCATTAAAATCCAGTAACTAAAATACTTACGCTGTCAATAAGACACCGAGTATTTAAAAACAGCTTGTTTCATGAGCTTTTGGTTTTCTTTTTCCTGGATATAATCTTATTTTGTTTCTTCATATATGCCAAATAAGTGATACTTTCTTTTAGAACCCTACAATCTACTAAAAACCTAACATTACTCTGCTAGATACCACTAATCATGGAATGAACAAAGATACTGGATTTATGAACTACTATTACAACAGGTTGTAACCCACCAACCCCCTCTTTTTGTCCTATGACTGTAGACATGTTCATAGACCACTCTACCTTGAGCAGTTACTTACAATATATGCCAAATATGTATAGTAAATAAATCTTTTCCACCTTGCATTTTTGCTGGGAGTCACCTTCACAGCCATGAAGAAGAGCTCTGCACCTCACAAGCTCATTTCTCTCGTCAAGAGAAGTTGATCCACTTAAACATAGTGTTTCACCCACCTGGACTCCCTAGTATCCTGGGATTGACACACCTACACCACACATGCAAAATAACCAAAATTCACAGTGTGGCTACCTATTCTATGCCCCATAATCTTAAGCTTTTTTTCTATATCCCAAATACTGCATGACTGCCAGAACCTAATGGGGGGAAGAGGGATTAACGCAAGGCAAGCAGCAAAGGAGCTGCCAGACAATATTAGACCAGAGGTCCGCCTATCCTCATACACTGTTTTTGACAGTAAGCGGTAACAACAGCTATTTCAGACTAAAGTGCAAGAACCCTGGCAAGTGGAATAACTTGCCCAGACACATTTCTTTCTAACCCTCACAAGTTAGTGGTTGGTTATCATGCCTGAAACATTAAGGTTTACATATAAACTTTTTTAAATGCTACTTGGGAGGCTCTCACTATCAAAATAAAGAGCTAACTCTACACTGCAGCTCATATTTATCTGTCTACAAAAATCAGAGGTCAGATTTTCAGATGTGCTCAGCACTGACATCACTCTGCTCCCACTGACATCAATAGTAGTTTTACCCTGATTTCAGTGGGAGAAGAGTCAAATCAAAGCGAAAAACTTCTAAAAATTCCACCTCAATACTTAGATGCACCTGTTTTTGGTCTAACAAAAGTAAAATATTTACTTCCAAAACATACACCCAGAGGAACCCCACTAGCAACCAGCCAGATCTGGTAATCCAGTCTGAATACAAAGGACTTCAAACCACTAGGGCCTTGTCTACACTCATACTTATGTAAAACTTCTGTTACTGAGAGGTGTGAAAGAAAAACCCATAAGCAACTTCAGCTTTGCCAGCATCAGAACTGTGTCAGTGGGAAAGCACCTCTTTTCTTCGCTACTACTGTTTGGTCCAGTGTTTTGTTATGGACATGGGAGAGCTCTTTCTTGTTGATGTAACGCAGCTACACAAGAACTCCTAAAGCAGCACAGGCACATTGATACTGCTGTGCTACTTTAAGTTTTAAGGGTAAGACTCTCGCAACACATTTGCCAGGGTGAACATTTTAATATGACTGTGTTTTTCACTGCAGGCCTTCTGTTCGCAATCCTAGGTGGCTGATGTAGATGCCTGGACAACAAAACGTATCCTAGAGAAGCAGCGGGAGCTATTAAAAGTTCTGAATTGTTTCAAATATTTTATCCACCACTCTTGAATTTCAAAAGGTCACTAGAAGACACAGATTTAATTGACAAGTTTCAAACTATATTTTTAACTCCTTTATGTGTAATTATAAAGCTCGTAATAATGTTTAAGGGAGAGAGGACGTCTCAATGTTCGACAGATAAGTAATGTCTACAAAAGTTTTCACTTCCCTGTAGAGGATTAACAAAATTGAAGTAAATCTCTCAATGTTTTGCCACAAAACACACACCCCCATCCACATCCACTGGTGTTTTTTCCGTTTTAAAAAACAAAGGGTTTTTTTGAATTTATTATATAGTTTTAGTCTATAATTATAGCAGAAGTAATTTAGCTTAAAAGCACTGCTTTAACAGTCATGCAGGAAGAGAATTAGGCCATAATCCCACCACACAGCAGACCCCTATACCCATGTGGAGCCCCAGGGCAGGTCTACACTGCCTGCCCATTTCCATGGCAGTCAAACAGAGATACACAAGTTACTTAAAATAACATGCGTACCACATACCTATCTCCCAGTTTGTCCATCAGGCTGAGCTGAAAGAAGGGGCCTCCTTTCCACTCAGTGCTACCCAGTTGCAGGGCAGGGGTGGTGTCCTCAGATCAAGCCTCCTAATCTACCGAGCAGGTCTTCACGGATCTGAGCCGTCAACCAGCGAAGACCTGTCCCCACTGAAGTAACAGGCTCCAGAGAAGTTATGCACAGATCAGACTGCTGGATCCAAGGAGTCTTTTCCCAGCAGCAAGTGTACTAGCACTAACTTATTCTTTCATCTTAGTTATTCATTAGAAAGCTTTTTACTCAATGTAATACTAACCACAAATGGTTGTTCACTGAACTTACTGTATTCCAAGCTGTGTTCATATTTTATTAACTGCTATAAAATTGGCTCAGCACTTACATATGCAATTGATACACATGTGTAAATGAATATATCATAATTTCAGCTGTAGCTTTGTCTTTCATATAAATACCCGCAGATCTAAATGCCTAAAATCTAATGAAACAATTGCACTAAATGTCTAGAGCCACCTTAGCACTGGGGGAACCTGTGCACTTTATTTACCATTTTCTTTTCTTTTTCTCTAAGACACAAATTCTGACAGATTTTTGAATGCCAGTTCTCAAGTCACACAATAATTGGGACATCACTCGCACCATGAAACTGCTAAACTCCCTCATGAAAGTCTTCAGTTTTTAAAGCATTGTTTTTAAAATGTTGATACCTCAGCTATGAGATATGATCAATTCTAAAAACTGACAAGACTGCAGAGTACTGTAAAAACCACAAGTCTTTCCTTTTACTCACGCAAGATCTTGAAAGCTATTCATGTGAGCAGAACCCTACACCTGTGAAGAGCCTCTGCCCCATGTGGGCATAAGGGTCCGTTTAGCAGGATCTGTTTGCTGAGTGGGGGGTGAAAGACATCCGTAAGAGCCAAGGGAGGTCCATGGGCAACACCATGTCACGGAAGCAGTCCATGCTAGAGCATTAACTAGTTTTGTTTATTGTAAACTACAGCTAGGGTGGACTAAGAGCCCTGTGAACAGAGGAGGGAAATAGTTTCATTTTCATATGTTAAATGCCCCTCTCTAGTTTTAGAGTACTTAGCACATAACCTAAAAGTAGAATTTCACCTCACTTCTCAAAAAGTTTAAGTCATTTTTAAAGACAAAGCTGACAGCTTCCTTGATTTTTTTTTTTTTTTTTTTTAAGGAAGCAGCTGAATTAACAGCACATGAAGACCACAAACACAAGCTCTTCCTTATCAGGCTGCTGAATTTTCTCCAAAGTACTTCCACCGCTCTCATTTTCCTAAAACGAATACGGGACAGGATATCAGCAAGTAATAGCTAGTGAGAATTATTGTAGCCACACACGCTAAAAAAAGGCTTAGTGTCTGTGAAAAATGCAAGTGTACAACTTTATAGACACAAATGAGATAATGCCAATGAAATAGAACTTTGTCACAGAATTAGTTTCCAAATGTTACTTATATACCTAGTCACTTATACAAAGCAAGTGTCATGTGAAGTAAAGCAAAGACACTTATTTTTCATGCAGGAAATATTCATCAAATGACAATATTACAATATAATGAAATTAAACCTAAATCATCCATTTGGTAGCACAGTAGGCATGAGGGGCCAGAGGGAGAGAGAGAAAGAGTTACAAATTATTATTCACCTGATAGATGCTTAGTATAAGTATGATTTAATGATGGAGATCTATCAATTCCTTGAAGGTCTTTTACCTATGTTATGGAAATCTCTTACATCAATACAGTTTAATCATTTATAGATACCTGAGGTTACTGATGATTCTACATACCCACCTCAGAGTTTTCTTTATGCTTAGAAGCCATTTCATCTAACATTTAAAAAAAAAAAAAGTGTGGAGTAAAACTATATTTAATGGTCACCAAAAATACCACTTGGCGTCAGGAGATAGTTGCTTCATGACCCCACAGCAAGTGATTTCAGAAGTAAATGAAAACTATACATTTATAGATGAAGTTGCACATTGTTTGCAAACATTTCCACTATTCACAATGCATTACAGAGAGACTGTATGTGCCTGAACACAGATCCTGCAACAGTGCATTCTGGGCAGGAGAGTACCTCGATCTACAGCCATTTCTATGGGACTTTCCATAAGCACAGAAGCCTTCCCACACAAAGAAAAATGCAGAACTGGGACTTTATGTATCAAAAGTTATCTTCTCTTTTTATGCCTTAAGCTTATGTTTACTTTTCAATGTATAAAATACCCATTCTGTTTTCGGCCATTCTGCTCTCTTCACATCAATATGTTCTTTGTTTACCTTTTCCTTACTACTAGCAAATGCTCAAAAACAAAATTTTGTGCATTGTGAGTGTGAGGATCATGAGAAACTTTTGACTTCCAGTTCTTACCTTTTTAAATATATTTCAACAACCTCAAACCCCTGACAGGTTAGCCATTCAAGTCATGCAATTTACCAGCACAAAAGCTTACTTTCCAGTTGTGTGGTGTTTAATTTCAATAATATCATTAACTTAAAAATAAACAAAAACATACACTATCAAATATATTTATAAGAGCAAGTCACAGCAACAGTTACTAAAAACATCAATTTAAATTTCACAAATTCTGAAATAGGGTGGACTAAAAAAAAAAAAAAGAGAGAACATTTTATAATATGTAATTCAATGATTTGACATGAATCTTAAATTTTCTTTGCTGGTGGCCAGCAGTAAACATGCATATCTCCAAATGGCTGTATAGATCAACTTGGAACAAACCCAACTGACACCTCAGTTTCCAGGTAGCTAATTCCAGGAAGGGCTGAATGGTTATTTTACATATCAGGCCTTGATCCTGCGCACACTGTAACTATGTGCGTAGGCTCAATCAGTATGTCTACACTGCTAAATTAGTATGGACTAAGCAAGCTGAGTCCAGACTAATTTAGCCCTTGGCTAAACTAAGCTTTGCCTAGCCTGAAATGAGAAATTTTGTAGTTCGGACTAGGCAAAGCTTAGTCCGAACTAATAAGTACCCCTGGTTATTTCAGACTTCCGTGTTTAGTTTGAAAGTTCGAACTAAACACGGCCAAGACAAGAACTAATCTGAACTTAAAAAGTTTGAGCTAAGCCATTAGTTCGAACTAACTGAATGTTCTAGTTCAAACTAGAACGTTAGCTTGAATTAGAACGTGGAGCTAGTTCAAACTAAAAAGTCGTTGTTAGTTCAAACTAGCCCGAGGTTAGTTCAAACTAGCAAATCCAAACTAAAACCGCATATGCAGACATAGCCAAAGGGACTACTCAAGTGACTATTTATAGGGTCAGGAGATTTTTTTTGTGTATTTTTAAAGGTTTCTCCACATTTCTCAGCCCTGATTATATCATGGCAGGATTTTGGTGGCCATCGAAGTAGGATACACAAAGTACTTAAAACACCTTGTGTCTCGCCCTCCAATTGCCTACCACCTACTTACTGTGTTTTCAGTAGCCCAAGTCAGAGGGAAATCCCTTCCCACCAACTCAGAGCTAGTCTTTCTGCAGGGTCGTACTGGATCAGGGAAATTGATCTGACAGCAGCAAATTTGCTCCCATCAGTAAAAACAAGTTCTCAGTTAAACAGTTAGTGAGACAAAGGGAAGACATTTACCAGAGATAATAGAATAGAAAACAAACAAGGAGTCTTTAAAAGTGCCTCAGGATTAACAAATGCATTTATCACATGAGCTTTTGAATAGAAAGTTATAAAGAAAAAAGGTATATTGCTCTAACACTTGTAAAAAGTCAAAGATTTTGTGACAGAATAAGGAACAGTTGGGTCAACATCTGAGCTCTTGTTCCTGTATGTCCATCTCTAAGCATCGTTGGTGTAAGTTTCAGTGTTGATAAAGGCCCTGGTGTCAGCAACAGAGTAAGAAAGTTCCTAAAAAATGTCAAGTAGTAAAATGTTATGTAACCAGGAAATGCTCACTTAATTAAGTAACACAAGATTTAGCAATTTCTCCAAAAAGCTCACTTCTGCTGGACATCCATGAGAAGTGAGCAGATTCAAATTTAGGCCCCAATCCTTCAAATAACTCAGGGCAGGTAGAATCCTGCAGCGACACATAACCACAATAAAGTCAGGGGAACGGGCATTGCCCATGTTGAGTCTGTTTTAGGTCATTAATGAAACCATCAAGGTGTGTATATCATGATGTTTTTCATATGCCCTGCGTGAATTAAAAGCACGATCATATCGGTATAACCATTAACTTATTTCCTTTACAATTGTCATGTCTAATTTTGGGACTTGAAACAACACTATTATCCAAACATATGTTTATTATACTATGAAGAAAAGGCACGTCTGAAATGTATTTTCTTAATGCTATGACTATATTAGAAAATGTTAAAGCTGTCAACTAGTGGTATATAAAAAACATTTATTTAATGCCTACATTGCACTACATAGTTTTCCCACACGTAATACACACGAAAGTCAGAGTGAGATCAATGACTCTTCATCATTCAACTTGTTCTACAGGAGCCAGTGGTGAAGATCAGAGCTATTCTTCATGTTTATTTTTAAAAGGAATGCCATCTCAAAACCCTAAAGCACGCTGTGAGTAATAGCAGTAATCAAATGGATCCCTATTTGTCAATAGTCTAGTTGTTTACCATAAAACAAAGTGTGACTGTCTAAAACACATGTACCGATGACCTGTAACATCTGACCTGCATTGTCACTGCTCAATTTAGATCGTAAACACTTACAGCACTGGGACAATTTCTTTTTCTGTACAACAAGGCATGTGCTCAATAACAGCAAAATGAGAAGAACAGATTTCAAAAAACTCATTGAGCTCCTGCTCCTTTAAAAATTCATTCTTGATGTTAAGTGTCAGAATTACAGAGAGGTTTTGTTTTTATTCCTATCTGTCCTTCACTTCATGCTCTAATTTGTTGTGCTGTGAGCTGCTGTGCACATGTAAAGCAGGTGCCACTGGCATGGCAACATTTCAGAAATGGCAGAAATGATCCTTGCCTACAGTTTGAACATTAAGTTTTGTAAAGCCCTGCGGGACGGAAGGCGCTAATGAAATCCAAGTTGCTGTGAGAAATTCTATGGGTTTCAGGCCACAGCCGGCTAATAGGAAGCAGCTTTTTATTTATGGCTCCTGGACTCACTCTCTGGTTGCAAGCTGATCTCACGTTACGAAGCGTAGGTAAAGGTGCGTGTGTGAGAGTGTCTGGGTTTCTGGGTTTCATTCTGAGATGGGGTTAGAGCAGTGAAGGGGAACCAGTCAAGAATGGGGTGAAGAGATCAAGATCTGACTGCAGGGTGAGACAACCAGCTAGGGGCGGGCCTCCAACTTTGACTCCAAGCTGGGGCAGTTAACAGAGGGTGTCAGGCCTGGAGTTTGTACCAGGCTGTTACAAGCATGTTAGGTGAGCAGGCTGGGGCAGCGAGGAGCATGGGGGACTTCAACTCTACAGTAATCTGGGAGAGCATGCCCCCCCACTGTATGTTTTGGGTGGGGGCTAGAGAGCCTGCAAGGCAGACACAGACCAGACCCGCCACCCACTGCAGCTCTGAGAGACACAGCTGCTGAACCCAAGCCTGGGGTCTGGCAGCGCCCTGCTCGGGACAGGGTCCCTAGACTGGGGGGAAGGTGCGAGGCCAGAATTAAGCCGGGGTGACTGAGGCAAAGCCCTGGGCACGTATGGAGCGGCTCATTGACTGCTCGCCTGAGGGTGTGCCCTGGGCACCGAAACATGTCCTGCCTAGGGTTACCAGATACCAAAACCTGGAAGGGAGGACAGGGAAGTACAAAAAAGAGGACATTGGAGAAAATGTAGCATTAATGTAATATTCTTCTGTTTTGAGGGGACCCTGGAATGCTTTCGCCTAAAAAAAAGGTATCCCGTGGCATTCCAGCATCCTTTAACCCCTACAAGTAAAAACCCAGTATTTTAAAATGCCTACCAGACGGAGAACAGAAAAGTAAAAAGGAGGACATGAAGGTAAAAAGGAGAACGTCCTCCTTTTGCCTGACAGCTGGTAACCCTGGTCCCGCCAGCGCTTTGCCCGCAGAGGCTCTCTAGGCTCATGGGGGCAGGGGGGTCCCATAGGGGCCTGGTGGGGTGGTCCTGGATGCAGGGGGACAGTCAGGAAGGTATCGGGGGGGGGGGGGGGGTGCAGCACAGCCTCCCTCTGCCCAGCTGGGTCTGTTGGGGAACAGGGAGAATGAGGCCAAGGGGGGTGCCAGGCAGAGGAGAAGCCGGGTCAGGCGGGGGAGGGGGGAGTGCCCTGATGAAGGGGAGGAGGAAGCAGAGGGTTGGGGAGGAGAGGCAGGAGTTGGGGGTCCCGGGGCCAGGAAGGAGCTGGCGGGGAGGGAGGAGGGACCCGGGGGGGGCAGGAGAAGGAGGATCGGGGGGGAGGCAGGACCTGGGGGGCCCGGGGCGACTCACTTGTCCAGCCAGAAGGTCCACGGCGAGTGCAGGGGGACGCCGCCCGCCTCGGGCTCCAGGCCACGCAGCTGCGGCTGGTCGATGGGCAGCGGCTCCCCGTCGCCCTCCCGCTCCCGCTCCGGCGGCGGCGCGGCCTCGGGTCCCGGGCGGCTCTCGGGGGGGGCTCAGCGCCATCGCCCGGCCCGGCCCGCCCCGCGCTGCCCGCAGCTTCCGCCCGCCAGGGGGCGCCGCCCGCAGCACACGGGGGAGGGGCGGAGCCTCAGCGCTATGGGGGGGAGGGGAGCAGAGGGACAGACAGACACCAGCGGAGGTGGGAGGACACGGGGACCAAACACAAACGCTCAGGCCCTGCTCTGCTGCTTGGAAGGGGCCCTGGAAGGCTTCCCCTTCAAAAGGTGTTCTGGGCCATTCCAGCATCCTCTCACCCCAATAAGTAAAAATACACGCTTTTGCCTGCCTTTTTAAGGTGCCTGCCAGATGGAGGAGGTGAAGGACATCTGGTAGCCCCAGGCAGAGCCTAAAAGGCCAGGCCAGGGGGAGGACAGACGGACACAGAGACAGATAAAGGAACCAGTGGAAGATGCTGACAGCTCCACGGAAGGAGATGGAAACACATGCATAAAAAAACCAAGGAGTCGTGTGGCACTTTAAGACTAAAATAAATCTGTTAGTCTTAAAGTGCCACACAACTCCTTGGTGGGTTGTTTTTGGTTTGTTTGTTTTTTTTCCTTCTTCCCTTCCTCTCCCTCTCTCTGCTGGACTAGACTAACAGGGCTATCATCCCTTTGGAAACGGACAGGAAAGACACACCTGCAGGGACAGAGAGGGGCTGGCCCACCCCTCCCTCTGTCCTCATCCTCTCAGAGGACAGAGGCACGCAGGCAGATGGAGGAACCAGCAGGGATCTCCCTAACCCCCCCCCCCCCCAAACTTCCCAGCATTACCCCAGTTGTCAGCTAGTAACTGTGTTATACCAATGTAGCAAGCACCCCAAATACCCCCCCTTACAAACCCCAACTCCAAGTACTGGGAACCAGTGGAGGACACTAACACCTCCAGAAAAGGAGACAAACACAGACACCAGCAAGGACAGAGAGAGGGGCCACCCCACCACTCCCTGTCCTCATCCACTCAGGGTCTTTAGCCAATGATCCATTTTCCATTATTGCACCTTCACATTACACCACAAAACATGCCAGATGCACTACAGCTGGAGAAGAGAGCGGCTTCCTCTGCCCAAGATCTGCCAGCCCTGCACTCTGTGGGGAGATCAATTCATATGTGCTGAGCTCCTTGTCAGTAAAACCAAGACTTGGGGTGTGTCTATATTATGGACATAATCTGCGCACAGCCCCATAAGGCACACTGCCTTGTACTGACAAAGGTTTTGTTGAAGACACCACCTCCTCAGTAACAGCTACACCAATGGAAGCACTCTTCCTCAGACAAAGCTGTGTCTGCACTGGGGGTTATGGTATCATAGCTTTGTCAACAGGGTGTGCGATAATACAACTTTTAAGTGTAGATCAAAGCTTAGGCTACTAACTCACTTAGATCTTGCAAGGAGGGGCATAGCCACAGGTGTGCCAACACCCATCCACTTGGAGTTCTGGCCTGCCCACCACAGCCCTGGGCCATGATGGCAGCGAAGTTTGTGTTGCTGTTGGCCACTGTGGTAGGCAGGCCTGATCTCACCACCTCTCCCCCTCCCTCCACACAAGCTTGCCACTGGAGTGTCTCAGGCAACTGCTGCTCACACCCAGGCCCACCCCGCAGACTCAGGGACCTGGCCAGAAAAGGGGGGGGCTGCCAATATCCTTGCTGAGCACAGCAGTGCGTAAATGCCTTTAAAATCTGGACCTTAGGGCATAATCCTGCAAAGATGCTGAGTAACAAAATTCTTGTTTGAGTGAAATGGGATTGCTCATCTGTATCTTGCAGGATAAAAGGCACAAACCAACCACAAACAGGTAACAGGAGAGAGAGAAATCTTTTCAGTTAAAATGGGTTTTATATTTATTCTTATACACTTTTTTGACCATCCTGTTTGACTGTATATACCTTTGTCAACAGAACATTATTTCTTATATTTCAGAATGGACGCATGCTAGAACCTTACTCTAATAAAAATAATTTATTTGATAAATTAAGACTGCCCAATGGGACTACTTATAATAAAGTTAAGCAAGTGCATAATAATAGGATCAGAGATTATGCATCATACAGGATTCTTTGAAAGCATATTTAATGGACTGAATAATTTCATATATAACTCATCGTAAAAAAAAAAATCAATAAAACCATGCTCCTTTTAAAAAATGAATTCATCAGTAAAGTCACCATAAAATACAGGATGTACATTAACAAGAAACAAAGTTAATGATTATGCTGTGCAGATGGAAACTGCTAAATGCTTTGTCAAACTAAATAAGAAGAGATAAAGCAACTAATTTACTCTTTAAATAGAAAGCAGAAGGTAAGGACCATTTGGAATAGCTTGTATTCCCTATGCTTATTTATACATCTGCTGTGAACTCTCCTTTTATTTTGGTGGTGTACACCAAAAATAGTAATTTTGCAAAAATATCACAGTATGGAGCTATATCCATCCACATAATTTCTCAGAAGGAGCAGAGCTGAGGAAGGGGCCAGCGTCTCTTGCTCTAAAAGGACCGTGTTTAGATCCTGTGACCACAGTAAGTAGTTCAGGCTCCATGCCTACTAAGTTCTTGATACCCTTTGCAGAGTCAGTCAGTGCCAACAGTTGTGGTGATTTTCTAGGCTGCTAACCCAGAAACAAGGCTGAGACCACAGCTCATTTCACAAAACTGCTAAAAATCCAGCAAATAATTAGCTATTACTGACTTTTATTCACCATCTACCTGGAGCAGACTGAAATCAGTGACATCAAGATGAAGAGCTCCATATTCCACTACCACTAAGCTACCCAAGCTGCAAACCCACAATTTCTCAGTTTTAAAAGAAATTGCTGTTAACGTGAAACCTGTAAATAGCAGTAAACAGAAGACCCAAGAAACAGACAGAACTGGGTCACACTGAGTCAGAACTTGTCTACATGGGGAAGTCACTACAAAATAAGCTAAGTTATTAATTTAAACCACAAGAGCTATTTTGCTACCACTTTCCCTGTGGACTCCCTTATTCTGCATTAAGAACCTCTTTTTGTGGTTTAGTTTAATCCACTCTGGAATCACAGAAAGACACTGTTAGTGCAAAATAAGAGCATCTACATGGGGAATTCATGCAGAATGTCTATTTCCCTATGTAGGCAAACCCTTAGCCATTTTTCCAAATGAGAAGTGTACAGTCTAAATTCACTCCTAGTTTGCAACAGCATTGTCTATAGCAAGGCCCAGAGGACACCATGAATGCTGAGAATCCCATACAAGAGTGAATCTGGCTGGAGGGAGTGTGCAGCCAGACGATGCACTGAATTAATGCATCCTTTACATATGGGCCTTATATGGAGCCTCCAGCTCTGAAAGAAACTAAACCACATTCCGGGGGTGGATCAAACATGATAAATAAATACATCAGATAGATAGATAGATAACAGGGAGGGAGAGGAATGATTTAAATTCAGCACCTATGTGGACTCAAGGGGTATGTCCACACACAGTCCTTATTTCGAAACAACAGAGGTTATTTCGAAATAAGGAATGGCATGGCCACACGACGCACGGCCATTTCGAAAGAAGCAAACCGCTTCTTTCGAAATGGCCGTGGTCCTTTCGAAAGAAGCTAAACCTCGTTGCCTTTCGAAAGAGCGTTGTTTCGAAACGGTTGTTTCGAAACAACGCCAACGGGACATGCCGTTTCGAAACAACCGTTGTTTCGAAACAAGTTGTTTCGAAACAACGGTTGTGGTGGCCGTGTTATTTCGAAACAACTGTTGTTTCGAAATAACTGGCTGAGCTTCCTCCCAGGGTGCTTAGCGCCCTGGGAGGAAGGGCAGCCCCCCCTCAGCACCCTGGCCAGGGTGCTGAG
>VOCP01057658.1:0-14124 GCA_007922195.1 Podocnemis expansa | reverse complement strand
GGTTAGATGACAGCTGACTGTTACTGCATAGAGAAGGTCACACACCATGAAAGTGGGAGGAAAGAATTCCCATGGCCACAAGTCAGTTTTGTAGGACTTTCTGATGCTGACTGGGTAGAGAGAAGAGAGACAAGGAGAATATAGACTCACTTTGAGAGAACAAGGATTCACCTGTTCACAATAGGCTTGACTATCTGGGGTTGGACTGCCTAGATTTAGGTATCTTGTCTAAACTGGTAGAGAGGTGGAAATATCTCATCTGAGAGGTGGGCAACTGCCTGTACACATCCAAATCTCCAGAAAGCCTTAATATCCATCCCTGAAAGCAGATGTCTTTAAAGGTCTGCTTGATGAAGACAAACTGTCAGGTTCTTTGTGAATTTTAAGAGTTAATATGGTCTCAGGGACAAATAATTTTTCATATTATGCAGCTGCACGCCAGCATGACCCTGATATGCATAGTTACACAGTTAGGCGAGAAAAAAGAAAGAAGAGTCTTCACAATTTTAATCAATTCTGGGACCACAAGCTAGATTATGCACTAGTCATAATTGCATGGTCATTGCACAACATCAGTACAGGAAGGAGTTAGGGGAGTTTGGGTGTCGTAACTACATTTCCGTATCTTAATATGTTTGTATTTGTTTTAAGGTTATCTTGAACATTGAGTCTCCTGGGACTGGAAAATTTTGTTAGGGATGATTACAACATCTCAAATGTTTTACCTTGAATTAACTGATATATACTCAACCTAAATCTTTTACTGGGCCTCAGCCACTGTGAGATGGCTTTGCTTTCTTTTCCTCCTTCTTCCTTTTTCCCCTAATTCTCTAGGGAAGGTGTCTCAAACAGAAATCACTATGCAGGCCACATGAGGACTAGTACAGGGCCGCGTGAGGACTAGTACATTAGCCCGAGGGCGGCACCACTGAAACGTTCTCATACAACGATATTGCAAATATTAGTAACAATAGCGTCATTGTGGGCCACAGAAAATAACTTAGGGGCCGCATGCAGCCCACGGGCTGTATGTTTGAGACCCCTGCTCTAGGGGCAAAAGGAGGCTTCCCCATGCAGATGCTATACAGGCACAGGCTTCTGGCCTGCACCATTGCCTTTCCTTTGGCCCTGTTTGGGGGCACTTCAGTGGCTGCCTAATGTAAAAGCTGCAACAGGAGGCAAGGGAAGCAAAAGGTGGGATTTGAGCCCACAACTTTTGTCACTGGCTGAGGCCTAGCAGGCCAATATACTGCCCTAAGCACCACAGGGTACATCTTAAATCCACTTTAATTTAGCTGTTTTTTAAAATCTCTTTTATCTAGGAATAATTAATAAAACATGAATGTCACTTTCTCAAAAAGGAATTTATGCATAAAGCAATGTTCCCTGTAAGCTGCGCTAGCGCGCTGCAGCGCAGCCCACCACAGCCTCCAGCGCAGAGAAGGCTGCCGGCAGCGCACGGCCGGCAGCCAGAGTCCTTCAACAGAGCTCCTGTGGAGCAGGGAGTTTTGAAAACTCCCGCCCAGAGAATCTCTAACAGAGCATGCCCAGAAAATCTGAGCATGCTCCGTAGAGCTTCTCTGGCCCAGGAGTTATGGCTGGGCCCTGCCGCTCCAGTCCAGCCCCAAGGTAAGTTTGTGGGGGTTGGAGGGGGGCCCCTGGGAGTGGGGGGGCGACCCCCCGGCCCCGGGGGGGGGATGGAGCGCAGCGAGCAACAGGAGTTGCTCAGCTGCCCTCTCCCCTTAGAGGGAACATTGGCATAAAGTAAACTATATAGCTGATATTATGAGATTAATTTGTAATAACCAATCAACTTATTAAATGTGAATTTTTTAACATAGCTAAGCTACTTCAGTGTTTAACCTTATATTATTAAGTTACTTGACTCTGATCCTTGATGAAGGGTTGCAGCATTGTGTGAAAATTTGAAAGGTAAACATAGTATACGGGAAAAGCCTTGTAAGATAGGTTATATCTCTCATATGAAATGCATTATATTTTGTCTCTTAGTAAGTATTGTATTTGTCCAAAATGATCTCATGT
This sequence comes from Podocnemis expansa, assembly GCA_007922195.1. Classification (NCBI taxonomy): domain Eukaryota; kingdom Metazoa; phylum Chordata; order Testudines; family Podocnemididae; genus Podocnemis; species Podocnemis expansa. Next base: position 12,081 of record VOCP01057658.1, on the reverse strand, counting down.
TATTCATTTCTAACTTGGCATGGATGATTTAGATCAGCAGCATGTACTAACATCTGGCTTCACGGTTTGTTTGAATTACTTGTGCAATAGCAGCATGAGATGAAAATGGAAAGGAGTGTACATAATTTTAGGCTCAAGGGCCCAGTTTTCTTGTGCAATGCTGGTTAAGCAGACTGACAAAGCAGTTAATTTGAGACATGTGAATATGGGCAAATGTAATTAGTTTCAAAATAAAAGTTGTAGCAATTCAAGAAGTGGGTATAAACTGAGGCAGCTAGTGCTGTCATTGTGCAATCAAACTGGTAGGTTGGAATGCTGAACATAGTGTTCTGTTTTGCATAGTGGAATGCCTGGGTTTGAAGAAAATATCGACACAAAGCCCTCTTTACTATGAGCATCATAGATGTCAGAAAACACAGTCTCAAAGGGAGACATGAAGTTTCCTGTGTCATCACAACTGTCCCATCAGCCAGTTCATAAAATTGTTTCTAAAGAGAAGGGTTTATTTGCACTGCAGCCTACAACAGGGAGTGACATTTTGGTACCTTCTCTGAAGGAGGGTTAAGTTCAAAAAAAGAAAGAGAAGAACTTAAAAGCATTGCAACCCTTCCACCATAAAAAGGTAGATGTACCTCCGTTTCCCAGTCTTAATAGAGCAATTTAGCCTTGCAGTGAAAGCAAGATTTTCCGCTTCCAGTATAAAAAAAGTCTAAAATTTCTACCCAGTATAATCCCCATAGTCCCAACACCGCTTTTTCTCCTCTTCCATGCATAACTGCATCATACCCCCTCATTCGCTCTTTCTCTCTCTGGGTCAAATCTCTCTCTGAAATTTTCCACCCATCCAAGGTACCACATCAACAGCCCCTGGTATCCCCCAGAGTCAGAAAGGAACTCAAAAGCACAAACTACAACAGTGAGACCACCAGCTTGCCTCACCTTCCCTCCCCCAGAGCTAATTCCTTTCACCCTGCCACAAGACTGTAATTCTTCTCTTGAACCTTGGCACCTTTGCCTCTCTTCCCCTAATTCTAAAACCTTTGTGCAAGCAGGGTCCGATTCTGATCTTTCATGTCACTGCAAAGCAGGAAGAACTGCTCTGAAGACAATGGAAGTACAGTCATATGAGATAAGAATAAAATTTAGAGTCCATTCTAGTCCAAACCTAGTTCTTTAAAACCTGCATTAAAGTTCTAGCCACCTTTTCTGACACCATTCACAACGACTGAAAATACACATTTATTGTATGTACTTTACAGTAGGAGTTTTAATGTTCCCTGACGCATTGGCTGTGTTCACACAGCACTCTTATTTTGAAACAACAGAGGTTGTTTCGAAATAAGAAATACCCTGTTCACACGAGGCACGGTTGTTTCGAAACAATGGCACCCGTTGTTTCGAAACAACTTAAACCCCATGTGGGGACGAAACAATGTTGTTTTGAAATGATTGTTTCAAAACAATGCCGTCTGAACATGTTGTTTCGAAACAACAGTGACTTGTTTTGAAATAACTGTTGCCTGAAACTCATATTTCACTTTGAGCGTTTTTCCTTAATTCGAATTAACAAACTGTTAATTCGAATTAAGTTATTTCGAAATAAGGCATTATTTCGATACAAGTTGTTTTGACACAACTTGTATTGAAATAATGCCTGTGTGTGAACACAGCCATTCAGAAACTGTAATGGAAATAATTTTACAAAACACCAATAGACCCAGCAGTTAAAGTTCCTTGCAACAATTATAAGTCAAGTCTTTCTCTATAACTTTTGTCATCTGTGACTTTCACACAGTATCTTTTAGTGCCCTATTAAGTTGCTATAATAACAGTGTCTGTTGTTGGAGACGTAATTTGTCACATGCATACCACCTGCATGGAAGCAGGAAAATTATACGTTAGCTCTGACATAGTATCACATGGCATGCTTAATTTATCTGGATGTAACTAGCTGAGAGTGGTTCAGCTAGTTACTCTGCTGGCATGTATTTACTTCCTTGTTTGCTTTTGTAGACTGTTAGTCATTAATTTTATGTAGTACTGAAATGCTTTGCAGTTTGATTACAGGAAATAATTGTGCAAAGCATGGGATTATTTCCAAGGGAAAAGAAATTAAAGTGAGGGTGTAGATGTTTTTAAAATTCTTTTGGCCTAATTTCTAATGTTTATCACAGTACTTTAGATATATCTTTGTTGTTGGGACATCTTTCATAACATGTTATGCAATATGCGTGACATATTATATAATTTTTCAGAATTCTTCCAAAACTAGAAATTTGAGTTTAAAGAAAAAATCTTCCAGCTGTAAAATATAATTCATTATAATGGCTATCAGATAGTTTTGATGCATATTAGTTTGAAGCACTGCTTGAGCTCTAATAAGAATCTCTGTAAAATTTAAATCTTTTCTTGAAATTATTGTTGATATTCTTACAAGGGCTCAGCTCCTGTTCCAGTATAAGTCAATGGAAGTTTTCCTTTGGCTTCACCTGGAACTGGGTTGGACCCAGAGACGTGGAAGATTTATATGAGACAAATAGTTAAAAGTATTGTTCTCTTAATTTCTTCAGATTGAACCAACTGATTATTATTGTCAGCGATCATACATCTCCAGTACCACACTTGGCACAGCTAGCACTTTTTAAAAATACCTTTTGAACACATTTTTCCTCAGGTATTTGAATATTCATTTATTGACAGGTTAGAAGGAATCGTCAATGCAGGAAAATTGTTTTGCATTTTAGTGGTACTTTAAAAACTTAAATTTTAATTAAGAAACAAATGGTAGCACATACCTTGTGCTTTTGTGTTAATTTATATTTACTAAATAAAAACCTTCAGGCTTATCACATTAAAAAAACTGCACATAGTTTGAATAGGCTTATCTTCAAAATGCTAACAGATGTTGTTATATGTTTTTTATACTATGACTACATCTGGGTGCCACAATTAGAATCAGAAGTCTATGGTGCTGGGAGCTGTACAAACATAAAATGAGTGTCTCTATTCTGGTCCCTGCTTCCAATAAAATTAGATACTTATACTCCAAGTGCCATATTTTCAAAAGGTTTTTAATCTATTCCCCATTTCTACAGGTGCAATTTACATGTTTAGTTTGTACTCACTGTCTTGTATACACAAGGCCGCCTGCTCCTTTTTCATCTACCTTACATTGCCATTTACGCCTGTGCAAAGTGAATGCAGAACAAATCAGTCAGAGCCTAGATCCCCAGTTTTTCTGGAAATAAGTCCCCTTGAAGGTGTCTCAAGTTTATTATGTGAAAACAGGGTTTTGAAATATTGCTAACCACTTTTGAAAATCTTGGTCTTTGAGTCCTGGTCCAGTGTGTTTAAACAAGATCATTCTTCCCTTCTAGAGCAACCTTACTCTTTATTTCTATGCACAAGTAACATTGCTCAAAAAATGTGCATACAAAGCAGCAATTGTCCAAATAAAGGCCTAGTTATGACAATTCATCCACAATGGTTTTAAGACTCCACTCTTTATATCCTTTACCTAAGCTGTTGTTAATTCATCTAGCTCCATCCACCATCTCTTCTTCCATTATTCTGATGTTAACATTAACACTTTATATAACTTCAGGCCTATGAGTCACGGTAAAGAGAGGGAATAAACCTCATACGTCTAATTGCCTGTAACTACAACTAAGGAGATCAACAAATCGTTTTGTATAGTTTGTCAACAATGAAGAATCCTTGATCTTCCTACATTTGGAACTTTGATTATTTTAAATTAGAGAGTTGGAAACAAAATTTGGGAGAGATTAGGCAGTCCCTTGAGTGCTGCATATAAATAGCTTTCTTGCCCCTCCTAAATAATTTGATCCAGGAGCTGAGCTGTTGCTATAGATAAAAGCACTTTTGGCTGCTGAGTTTTCAGCATTGTTTTTGATCCCTACTGTATCTACAGCAATTTTACTGCCAGTTCTTTTTATAGTAAGAGGAAACTTGCACCAGAGCAAGCCCATAAGACTGCATATTTTGCAGGAAAGTGTGAATCTGACAATAGCAGTGAGGGGACCACAGCTCTTGATGTTTGCTGAATACTCAGACAGCAAAGTTAAGGTTTGGAAGGAAGTGAAAGAATTTAAATGATGCTAGTTGCTCCTTAAAAGTTTTCAAGAATCATGACCCTAAAAGACAATAAAAGCTCTGGTTCTAAGGTGAAACAATTCCTTATTGATGAAGTGCTGTAAAATAAAAACCAGCAGTTTGTCCCAGAACTATTTATTACCTTTTCCAAAATTTGTTAGGTGATTTCACAGTTGAAAATTGTTATATGTTTCAGTTCTTTTCTGGAAACACTTTTGCACTCTGGACTACTTCGTTGAGGAGAGAATGAAGATTGGAAGAACTGACAGATGACCCTATCAATACCCATACATGCAAAGCTTTAAAAGATAATAGAATAAAAAAGTCTATTATATACAATTCCACAATTGCAACTGCATATTCTATTGGGCATTTCAGACTCTTACTGAAGTTAATGAAAGTGCTTTCATTGTCTTCAGTGGGAACTGGATGAGGCTCAATAGTCTGCACCCAATCTGAACAGGTCAGATGTTGCTTTGTGAAAAGCATAGAAAAATACGTATTTTCAGCAAATTTCAAAATAGCATTTGGTCTTTTCCCCTCTTTTCAGCTTAATGAAAAATGAATAACACTACCTACTGTTCCTTGAAATATTCAGAATGTTTCCTGTGAAACTGTTAAAGTTCTCAAGGATTTCTGGTTGCTTGTCACTGATTATTATTGTCAGGCTGAGGACTAGTTATGAATTTTTTTTTCTTTTAAATCTCTGACTGCTGCATATTGTACATTAACAAAAGAAGCCTACCCTGGCTTCGCTTATTCATGTGAAAAACATAAAATTAGGCTTTCCCAAAATGAACAAAACAGAACAAACAACAGAAGTCAAATAAGTCATATAAGCTAAGTGAGAAGTAAAACTTAGAGAGGTGAAAGTTGATTGCTTATTGGTAACAAATGTACATGGTTTAACATGAATCAATCTAGACTTTCTTGCATAGACAGTTCTACTTACTGTTGCTTGATTTAACACAAAACATAAGTGCATGCAGGGTCAATGAGGGTGAACCAAGGCTCTGGTCATAAGATACAAAGGTGACCTTGTTCCAGTCTGACATCAGGTATTTTATCTGAATCACCAGTCGAGTCCTCCAGCTTTACCCTTGAGAGAGCTAGCATAGATATTAAAATATCAGAAACATAAAGGACACATTAAATAAGTAGTATGTGACTAGTTTAGTGAACTGAGTGAATGACAAATGCAATCAAAGCTTCAAGAAATATTTATGCACACAGCATTCTGATGTGTCAGTGTATTGCTCTCCTGTATTGTTTGATGAACACTTCTGACTTTATTCATCATGAACAAATTCTGCTTTGACATTAAAAATAGGCCTAATTTCCTTTTCTTTCTATTTAACAGTCATGTATACATACTGCAAAATACAAAGAGATATTAACTGGGTTTGTGCAGAATGATTTTTGTTTGTTTATCTGAATGAGATGATGTAATACGCAGCACTACTTTTCCAAATATCTCACTGGCTTTGTTTTTAGCTCTTAAGACCTACTTGATTTGTGTCATGAAGCCTGGCTTTGTTACAGCTCTCCTTCCCTTTTTCTGCTCCTTTTTCATTATTTAAAGACTGGATCTTTGTTGGACTAGATACATGCAGGGCCAGGCCTTCCAGAGAGGAGACCTGAGTGGTCACTTAGGGTGCCAGCAGTTAGGGGGTGCCAAGGGCTGGGCTGGGAGGGGACCAGCAAGCCTGTCCTACCTTGCTTCATTCCCTGCCCATGGCCAGACCCCCACCCGCAGCGCTGCTCCCCGTCTGGGGCCCTGACCCCCGCTGCTCCCCGTCTGCAGCTGGATCCCCAGCTGGGACTGGGGGGAAGGGGTATGCCAAAATCAGTGTTCACCTAGGGTGCCAAAAAACCTTGGGCTAGCCCTAGATGCATGGCATTCTTGGTGGAAGGGCCATGGCATCGGAATGTGCTTTCTGCGTTGGTCTGTTGAATTGGTTGATCTTCAGACTATAACGGCAGGCTCATCTGTTTACTGCCATTAAGGAAATATAGTGTGATGAATCATACAGAGGCGGTTGCTTTCCCATTATCAAGGTTGCCACTAGGCTTTCTTCCACTTTGATTTGGGAAAATTTCATTAGCCTGGAAATTGTCCGATTTATTTGAAGACAGATATTTTGAATATTTCTGCAAAGCCTGAAAATACTTTAATCATTTATAAACCAGATCATTAAAAATTCTCATGATCTGAAATGCGGACTTTGTGTAATATTTCTTTGTCTCTTTCTGTAGTTCAAAAATTACTTGTCACTATTCCCCCTTTGAAATGTCCACATACATACATTTTGATAAATTGTGTGCTGCACCGATTACAATTACAATTAAACCAAGTGATTTATTTCATTTTCTTTGAAATGTTTTTACCCAGTTCTGATCCCACTGATTTTATTGTGATTTTTTGATATTTTTTTTCAAATGAGAGAAGTCTTAAGCAGTATTGCCTGAATTTTCAAAAACATGAGCTAATTTTTGAGTCCCCAGCATGAAACAGCTATGATTTGCTTTGCTTTAATATAAGGTTTAAGTCATATTGAATTTGTTCTGAAAACATTGAATAGAATAAATACTTTTCCCCCCTTTCCAATTTAAGTTTAAAAAAACTCTTTGGAAAGTTTTGTGAAGTTCTTAGGCTTTCTTGTGTCTCTTTGCCAGCCCATTATATCACAACACCCAGTACATTAATAGATTTTACTCACTATCCCCAGGCAGTCTTACTGTCGCTTTTTAATCTTCATAAAGTACAGTAGTGATAAGCACTTTAAAAACGCAGCTAGATTAGATAGATTTTGACATTGGCTTGTATAACACACCATTTTCAAGGGCAAAAATGCTAAAATGTTTAAGGATTTTCTATTGAAAAACTAGACACAATTCTGTATCACTGAAAACAGATAGAGAAAAGAAAAAGCCAATAGAGAATATATATCCACAATAGCCCCCTTTCCTCAGTGATTTATTTCAGTGGCCAAAAGAAAGATACTAGAGTTGCTGATATAAAATACACTCACACTGAGAACTTTTCATGGCCATTGAAAACATACTAGGGTGATATTTTTCTTGTACACAGTACGTTTTCAATGATATACTTTCCACAATTTCTAAATAGCTGGAGGACTGTGGATTTTTTTTAATTGCCATTATGAGTTTAGTCAGCTCAACTCACCCCTTTAATTTACAGATAGGATGAATACCTATTTATAAAATATCAAATGACTTTATCTTCATTTACCTATCCAATAGAACCCAGCCCTGGAAAATCAGAAACAACAAAATGTTTTTTTTTTAAAAAAAACTAGTTAAGCTTGCTAAATGGTTACAATAACCTAAATTATCCATGCAATTTTATTTAGTTAGATTTAGATAATAATTCTAAAAATGCCTGTCCAAGGCATCAGGGACAATAACACTTAGATTATCATCATGATTAAATCACAACAGGATTAAAATAATCAGTTCATTAGGACTTCAGCCAGCCAGCCTCCTGCAGAAGGTATTTTCACATCTTCATCAATATGGGAGGCACATCTTCAGCACATCTTCAAAACTCCTTTTTAGTTTATTTTTGGACCATATCTGCAGGGTCACCACGTTTGGGCTATTTCAGATGTCAGGAGTACATCCTGCCAACCACTTCCTCTTTTTTCTAATAAGGAGAATCCATATTGATCATTCTTTCTGACCATAACTGTAGCAGTATGGCACAGGGAAAGAAGATATTCCTCATGTAGGCCAGTCACAGGCCTTTCAGGTCTATACGGGTCATAACCAACACCTTGAATTCTACTGGAGGCTAATGGGCAGTCTAAATCAGTGGTTCCCAACCTTTTCTCTGCCATGACACATCTTGATGCCTTTAAATATTTTGAGCCATACCACCATATAGTTTCAAATGAACTCATGAATATTCATGAGTCAATCTAGCACTCTTCAAGTAGTTTTTCAAACATCCCGTGGCCTACCTGCTCAGGCTTGATAGAACACCTATGTGCTGTTTCACACTTGGGAGGGCAGGACACCTGTCATGGGCCATGTCTCTACACAGACTCTCCAGCCCTTTCCCATGCCACATTCAAGGCATCATGGACTTCTTTCCCCCTCCCCGACCCTGCAGGCTCTCCCACACCTTCCCTTTTCCCTACCCTGTGGGCTCCCCTTTGCCACACTGGCTCCCTGACCGCCTTTCTTCTATTGTGCAGGTCCAGGAACTCCCTTCCCCTGCTTGGCTGCTCCCAGGCCTCCCTTCCCCTTCCCCTTCCCCTTCCCTTTCCCTTTCCATTTCCCCTAGTACCGCATGCAGGCAGGCAATCAGTGTCAGTCACAGCCACAGGCAGGTGGGGCTCCTGCCTCCTCCCTCCCCACCCAATCACTGTCAGTCATTCAGCATGGTGGCCTTTGGTTGGCTCAGTCCTAGCTGGCCTTTGATTGGCTCATTACCACGTGGGCCCCACTCACTTCTTCCTTTTCTTATTTGTGATTTTTGCAATGCACAGTCAATCAGATTAGCATGCTGGCAGACTGTCAGTGAACAGTTGGGTGGGGGGCAGTGCGGTGGCTCTCTGGGAGCCCAGCCCAGCCTGCTGTGACTGAGACTCTGATTGGTTGACAGACCACAGCAGAGCTGAGTCAGGTTTGGCTGGAGTGCTTCCTTTGTTCACCTGTGCTCTAACTCACTCATGTGATCCAAGTCACAAGCAGGCTTAGCCTTGCTCTGCCAGCCAGCAGCCTGTCTTTCTTGTTCGCTGCTGCTGCAGAGAGCTCCCAAGCACAACCCAGGCAGCAGCTCTGTGGGCCAGATCAGCACCTTTGGCAGGCCGAATGCAGCCTGCTGGCCACAAGTTTGACATCTCTGCCATAGATGATGGAGAAATATTACTATTCCATTATACACATGACTAACTGAGGTATAAGGATTCCAGTTCTGCAAAGCATTTAAGCCTAACATGAACATGAATGGAATTACACATATGTTCAAGTGCGATGGTGGGGCAGAAATGACTTGCTTCAGGTCATACAAAAAAGCTGTAAGAGAGTCAGGGAATGACCCAATTGCCTGAGTCCCAAGTCCATGCCATTACCATAAGACCATTCTTCTGTCTTACAAGACATACAAAACACAAATACTTAAAAGTGAGCAAATAAGTAGTTAAGTATCTTGCAAATGTGCCAAAAATACATATTTCATCACGGTACCGCAACATTAATACAGATCTCAAATCAACACTATTATTTTATCAGGAATATGCAAAATAATTCTGAAAAAGGACTGTAAAGTGAGAGGTAATACACATACACATCAGTGACACATATTGACCAGCTTCAAATAGAAACCTACACCCTTCAGAGGAAGAATGGCTTGGTGGTTAGGGGGCTGGCTACGGTTTGATAAATCAGTGTTCAGTTCCTTGCTCTCCTGTAGGCTTCCTGTGTGATCTTGGGCAAGTCCTAGAGAGTCTCCATTCCTTGTTTATTCTTCTGTATAAAATAAAGCTTCTCTACTTCATTGTGAGGACAAATACATTAATGAATGCAAGGTGTTCAGTGTCTTAGCAGTATGTTAGATGCATGCTTCAGTAGTTCCACTTGCTTTTTTTACTCAGTTACTTAAACAGCATTATTATCAAGAAGCAACAAAAATCAGTGATCTGTTAATATATTAACTGATGTTTCCTACTTAGCAGTGCCCCAGAGAAGAAAATATTTGTATCCAAAAAGTAAGATACTAAAAATAGTGCTATTAAAAAGCCACCATTTGAGGACTGATTTTAAAATTGCCTTGTTTTGGTGAAATATATATGTATATTTTGGGACTATTAAGAGTCCTCATCAGTGGTTCTATTACGGTCACTCTGAAAAGCTGCCATAAAACCTTTTTGACCTTTTATTTAAAGCATTCCATTGAAAGCATTTTATTGTTCCATAGTAGTATATGGAAGAATACTCTTGTATTGTTGGATATCAGAGCAAGTATGCCTGGTCATTTTGAGGAAATCAATAGAGCTTCTTTGTGCTTATAGGCAAATCAAAGGTATTCATTCAGTGATGTACAGCTACACAAATATGTATGTTATGAAAGCTTTCAGATGTGTTGTTTGTCAGAGCTATTTAACTATAAATTATCATTTTCCTCTCTAATTATAGAGGAGGCAAAAGTACAATCTGACTGTCTTGTCTAAGTAACCAACTTTGCTATTTCTAAGGCATATTTATAGTTTTGCAAGATTCTTTCCATAGTTCATAAATGTTATTCATAAGCATCTCAAGGCATGCTCCTCTTTCTTGGGTTTTCAAGAGTGGTTGAAAGGTCATTTTTCCCCCTTAATAGAACATAAACATTTTTTTCCTTCCAAATCATATTAATCAGAAGATAATTACATGTCTGTTGTTCTTTTTTAGGAAGTCAAGCAATTTTTGATTAACTATATTAAGCAATTTGTCTATTATAATGAATCTCGGATATATTCTTAATGCAGATAAGAACCAGTCTGCAAAAAGTTTCACTGAGTGATTGAAAAGGTTTGATCAGATGACGGAAAGCTCTTGTAATGGAAAACTTAGCCTGTTATGACTAGGTTACCCAACTGGAATTTAACAACCCATAACAATGGCTATGCTGATAGCTTTTGTTGATAAGAGCTACCTGCTATGCTGTATTCATAATGAAGTATTTTACTGTAGTTTTAGAGATGCTTAAATATGAAGTGGCATGGCAAAGTGGCTAAGCTCTACATCCTACAAATAAAGGTTGTTAGCAAATGTGTTAGTTTTTAACTCTTACGCTCATCAAAGTCTTGATTGAACAGCTCTGTCTTGCACTTAGCGTTATCCCACATGCCTGAAAGGAACTGAGTATTTTACTTTCAGTGTTTATATCCCTATCTCACAGAGACAAATGTTGGAAAGATATGCCACTTTATGTGACTGTTGGGTTTTTGTTTACCTACAGCATTTTTTGTTCATAAAAAAGTCAAATTAGAAAAGCTCTTATTGAGGATATCTGGAGAGTAGACACTGTAGGCAAAAGCTGATTAGTTACATCTAATGCAATTCTTCAGAATACCACAGTGGTCTAATTAGGTTAATACAATACATACACATGTCTGATAATTATGTTTCCTCACACTCTTACCTAAACATGTGAGAGATTTATACTTAGGCATACTGATACACACTGAATTAATTTTAAGGGTCATGTTATGTTCCCAGGTGCAACCACATTGTCACAGTGTAATGGTACAAGTATTATAATCAAGTACAGAATGGAACCCTAGTAATTTTAGATAGCGAACATCCTAATGTAATGCTAAAATTACAGGGCCTGATTTTCAAAGAAGGCCTCGCCTCCTCTCCAGTGGGTGCAACTTTCTGGCTATGTCTACATTTGGATTGTTAAATCAGTTCAACTTAAATTGATCTAATTGAGTCAAAATAAAAAATCATTTTAAGTTGAATCGATTTAACATGTCCCCACTAGAAACCCAAATTGAACTAGCATGTCCATGGACAGGACTTGCTAGTTTGATTTAGGAAAAGGGCACCATAAGAGGTGTGGCAAGATGGCCCCCAAGAAGGGCCATGCCCCCACCTAATATATAGAAAGGGGAAAGCACCCTGGTAGGAAGAAGAGCAAAAAATGTTAAATTGAAATAACAGTTAAATCAAAATAATGTGGCTACACGTTATTTCAAAATATTTTTGGTTTTGCCGTCATTTCAATATCAAGCGAGGTTTTATTATATCAAAATGACAATTCCTTGTTTTGAAATGAGGGAGCTGCACATTTTGAAATAAGGAAAGCCAGTGCAGACTTGCACTACTTTAAATCTAAATAATCATCATTATTTTGATTTAAAGTGTAATTGCAGACATACCCTCTGAATTTACCAAAAGAGTGAAGAGTCCCCCCCCCATACTACAAAGCCCTTAGGAACCCTTCTATTGACCCCG
>VOCP01057657.1:0-14126 GCA_007922195.1 Podocnemis expansa | reverse complement strand
GGTTAGATGACAGCTGACTGTTACTGCATAGAGAAGGTCACACACCATGAAAGTGGGAGGAAAGAATTCCCATGGCCACAAGTCAGTTTTGTAGGACTTTCTGATGCTGACTGGGTAGAGAGAAGAGAGACAAGGAGAATATAGACTCACTTTGAGAGAACAAGGATTCACCTGTTCACAATAGGCTTGACTATCTGGGGTTGGACTGCCTAGATTTAGGTATCTTGTCTAAACTGGTAGAGAGGTGGAAATATCTCATCTGAGAGGTGGGCAACTGCCTGTACACATCCAAATCTCCAGAAAGCCTTAATATCCATCCCTGAAAGCAGATGTCTTTAAAGGTCTGCTTGATGAAGACAAACTGTCAGGTTCTTTGTGAATTTTAAGAGTTAATATGGTCTCAGGGACAAATAATTTTTCATATTATGCAGCTGCACGCCAGCATGACCCTGATATGCATAGTTACACAGTTAGGCGAGAAAAAAGAAAGAAGAGTCTTCACAATTTTAATCAATTCTGGGACCACAAGCTAGATTATGCACTAGTCATAATTGCATGGTCATTGCACAACATCAGTACAGGAAGGAGTTAGGGGAGTTTGGGTGTCGTAACTACATTTCCGTATCTTAATATGTTTGTATTTGTTTTAAGGTTATCTTGAACATTGAGTCTCCTGGGACTGGAAAATTTTGTTAGGGATGATTACAACATCTCAAATGTTTTACCTTGAATTAACTGATATATACTCAACCTAAATCTTTTACTGGGCCTCAGCCACTGTGAGATGGCTTTGCTTTCTTTTCCTCCTTCTTCCTTTTTCCCCTAATTCTCTAGGGAAGGTGTCTCAAACAGAAATCACTATGCAGGCCACATGAGGACTAGTACAGGGCCGCGTGAGGACTAGTACATTAGCCCGAGGGCGGCACCACTGAAACGTTCTCATACAACGATATTGCAAATATTAGTAACAATAGCGTCATTGTGGGCCACAGAAAATAACTTAGGGGCCGCATGCAGCCCACGGGCTGTATGTTTGAGACCCCTGCTCTAGGGGCAAAAGGAGGCTTCCCCATGCAGATGCTATACAGGCACAGGCTTCTGGCCTGCACCATTGCCTTTCCTTTGGCCCTGTTTGGGGGCACTTCAGTGGCTGCCTAATGTAAAAGCTGCAACAGGAGGCAAGGGAAGCAAAAGGTGGGATTTGAGCCCACAACTTTTGTCACTGGCTGAGGCCTAGCAGGCCAATATACTGCCCTAAGCACCACAGGGTACATCTTAAATCCACTTTAATTTAGCTGTTTTTTAAAATCTCTTTTATCTAGGAATAATTAATAAAACATGAATGTCACTTTCTCAAAAAGGAATTTATGCATAAAGCAATGTTCCCTGTAAGCTGCGCTAGCGCGCTGCAGCGCAGCCCACCACAGCCTCCAGCGCAGAGAAGGCTGCCGGCAGCGCACGGCCGGCAGCCAGAGTCCTTCAACAGAGCTCCTGTGGAGCAGGGAGTTTTGAAAACTCCCGCCCAGAGAATCTCTAACAGAGCATGCCCAGAAAATCTGAGCATGCTCCGTAGAGCTTCTCTGGCCCAGGAGTTATGGCTGGGCCCTGCCGCTCCAGTCCAGCCCCAAGGTAAGTTTGTGGGGGTTGGAGGGGGGCCCCTGGGAGTGGGGGGGCGACCCCCCGGCCCCGGGGGGGGGATGGAGCGCAGCGAGCAACAGGAGTTGCTCAGCTGCCCTCTCCCCTTAGAGGGAACATTGGCATAAAGTAAACTATATAGCTGATATTATGAGATTAATTTGTAATAACCAATCAACTTATTAAATGTGAATTTTTTAACATAGCTAAGCTACTTCAGTGTTTAACCTTATATTATTAAGTTACTTGACTCTGATCCTTGATGAAGGGTTGCAGCATTGTGTGAAAATTTGAAAGGTAAACATAGTATACGGGAAAAGCCTTGTAAGATAGGTTATATCTCTCATATGAAATGCATTATATTTTGTCTCTTAGTAAGTATTGTATTTGTCCAAAATGATCTCATGTTATTCATTTCTAACTTGGCATGGATGATTTAGATCAGCAGCATGTACTAACATCTGGCTTCACGGTTTGTTTGAATTACTTGTGCAATAGCAGCATGAGATGAAAATGGAAAGGAGTGTACATAATTTTAGGCTCAAGGGCCCAGTTTTCTTGTGCAATGCTGGTTAAGCAGACTGACAAAGCAGTTAATTTGAGACATGTGAATATGGGCAAATGTAATTAGTTTCAAAATAAAAGTTGTAGCAATTCAAGAAGTGGGTATAAACTGAGGCAGCTAGTGCTGTCATTGTGCAATCAAACTGGTAGGTTGGAATGCTGAACATAGTGTTCTGTTTTGCATAGTGGAATGCCTGGGTTTGAAGAAAATATCGACACAAAGCCCTCTTTACTATGAGCATCATAGATGTCAGAAAACACAGTCTCAAAGGGAGACATGAAGTTTCCTGTGTCATCACAACTGTCCCATCAGCCAGTTCATAAAATTGTTTCTAAAGAGAAGGGTTTATTTGCACTGCAGCCTACAACAGGGAGTGACATTTTGGTACCTTCTCTGAAGGAGGGTTAAGTTCAAAAAAAGAAAGAGAAGAACTTAAAAGCATTGCAACCCTTCCACCATAAAAAGGTAGATGTACCTCCGTTTCCCAGTCTTAATAGAGCAATTTAGCCTTGCAGTGAAAGCAAGATTTTCCGCTTCCAGTATAAAAAAAGTCTAAAATTTCTACCCAGTATAATCCCCATAGTCCCAACACCGCTTTTTCTCCTCTTCCATGCATAACTGCATCATACCCCCTCATTCGCTCTTTCTCTCTCTGGGTCAAATCTCTCTCTGAAATTTTCCACCCATCCAAGGTACCACATCAACAGCCCCTGGTATCCCCCAGAGTCAGAAAGGAACTCAAAAGCACAAACTACAACAGTGAGACCACCAGCTTGCCTCACCTTCCCTCCCCCAGAGCTAATTCCTTTCACCCTGCCACAAGACTGTAATTCTTCTCTTGAACCTTGGCACCTTTGCCTCTCTTCCCCTAATTCTAAAACCTTTGTGCAAGCAGGGTCCGATTCTGATCTTTCATGTCACTGCAAAGCAGGAAGAACTGCTCTGAAGACAATGGAAGTACAGTCATATGAGATAAGAATAAAATTTAGAGTCCATTCTAGTCCAAACCTAGTTCTTTAAAACCTGCATTAAAGTTCTAGCCACCTTTTCTGACACCATTCACAACGACTGAAAATACACATTTATTGTATGTACTTTACAGTAGGAGTTTTAATGTTCCCTGACGCATTGGCTGTGTTCACACAGCACTCTTATTTTGAAACAACAGAGGTTGTTTCGAAATAAGAAATACCCTGTTCACACGAGGCACGGTTGTTTCGAAACAATGGCACCCGTTGTTTCGAAACAACTTAAACCCCATGTGGGGACGAAACAATGTTGTTTTGAAATGATTGTTTCAAAACAATGCCGTCTGAACATGTTGTTTCGAAACAACAGTGACTTGTTTTGAAATAACTGTTGCCTGAAACTCATATTTCACTTTGAGCGTTTTTCCTTAATTCGAATTAACAAACTGTTAATTCGAATTAAGTTATTTCGAAATAAGGCATTATTTCGATACAAGTTGTTTTGACACAACTTGTATTGAAATAATGCCTGTGTGTGAACACAGCCATTCAGAAACTGTAATGGAAATAATTTTACAAAACACCAATAGACCCAGCAGTTAAAGTTCCTTGCAACAATTATAAGTCAAGTCTTTCTCTATAACTTTTGTCATCTGTGACTTTCACACAGTATCTTTTAGTGCCCTATTAAGTTGCTATAATAACAGTGTCTGTTGTTGGAGACGTAATTTGTCACATGCATACCACCTGCATGGAAGCAGGAAAATTATACGTTAGCTCTGACATAGTATCACATGGCATGCTTAATTTATCTGGATGTAACTAGCTGAGAGTGGTTCAGCTAGTTACTCTGCTGGCATGTATTTACTTCCTTGTTTGCTTTTGTAGACTGTTAGTCATTAATTTTATGTAGTACTGAAATGCTTTGCAGTTTGATTACAGGAAATAATTGTGCAAAGCATGGGATTATTTCCAAGGGAAAAGAAATTAAAGTGAGGGTGTAGATGTTTTTAAAATTCTTTTGGCCTAATTTCTAATGTTTATCACAGTACTTTAGATATATCTTTGTTGTTGGGACATCTTTCATAACATGTTATGCAATATGCGTGACATATTATATAATTTTTCAGAATTCTTCCAAAACTAGAAATTTGAGTTTAAAGAAAAAATCTTCCAGCTGTAAAATATAATTCATTATAATGGCTATCAGATAGTTTTGATGCATATTAGTTTGAAGCACTGCTTGAGCTCTAATAAGAATCTCTGTAAAATTTAAATCTTTTCTTGAAATTATTGTTGATATTCTTACAAGGGCTCAGCTCCTGTTCCAGTATAAGTCAATGGAAGTTTTCCTTTGGCTTCACCTGGAACTGGGTTGGACCCAGAGACGTGGAAGATTTATATGAGACAAATAGTTAAAAGTATTGTTCTCTTAATTTCTTCAGATTGAACCAACTGATTATTATTGTCAGCGATCATACATCTCCAGTACCACACTTGGCACAGCTAGCACTTTTTAAAAATACCTTTTGAACACATTTTTCCTCAGGTATTTGAATATTCATTTATTGACAGGTTAGAAGGAATCGTCAATGCAGGAAAATTGTTTTGCATTTTAGTGGTACTTTAAAAACTTAAATTTTAATTAAGAAACAAATGGTAGCACATACCTTGTGCTTTTGTGTTAATTTATATTTACTAAATAAAAACCTTCAGGCTTATCACATTAAAAAAACTGCACATAGTTTGAATAGGCTTATCTTCAAAATGCTAACAGATGTTGTTATATGTTTTTTATACTATGACTACATCTGGGTGCCACAATTAGAATCAGAAGTCTATGGTGCTGGGAGCTGTACAAACATAAAATGAGTGTCTCTATTCTGGTCCCTGCTTCCAATAAAATTAGATACTTATACTCCAAGTGCCATATTTTCAAAAGGTTTTTAATCTATTCCCCATTTCTACAGGTGCAATTTACATGTTTAGTTTGTACTCACTGTCTTGTATACACAAGGCCGCCTGCTCCTTTTTCATCTACCTTACATTGCCATTTACGCCTGTGCAAAGTGAATGCAGAACAAATCAGTCAGAGCCTAGATCCCCAGTTTTTCTGGAAATAAGTCCCCTTGAAGGTGTCTCAAGTTTATTATGTGAAAACAGGGTTTTGAAATATTGCTAACCACTTTTGAAAATCTTGGTCTTTGAGTCCTGGTCCAGTGTGTTTAAACAAGATCATTCTTCCCTTCTAGAGCAACCTTACTCTTTATTTCTATGCACAAGTAACATTGCTCAAAAAATGTGCATACAAAGCAGCAATTGTCCAAATAAAGGCCTAGTTATGACAATTCATCCACAATGGTTTTAAGACTCCACTCTTTATATCCTTTACCTAAGCTGTTGTTAATTCATCTAGCTCCATCCACCATCTCTTCTTCCATTATTCTGATGTTAACATTAACACTTTATATAACTTCAGGCCTATGAGTCACGGTAAAGAGAGGGAATAAACCTCATACGTCTAATTGCCTGTAACTACAACTAAGGAGATCAACAAATCGTTTTGTATAGTTTGTCAACAATGAAGAATCCTTGATCTTCCTACATTTGGAACTTTGATTATTTTAAATTAGAGAGTTGGAAACAAAATTTGGGAGAGATTAGGCAGTCCCTTGAGTGCTGCATATAAATAGCTTTCTTGCCCCTCCTAAATAATTTGATCCAGGAGCTGAGCTGTTGCTATAGATAAAAGCACTTTTGGCTGCTGAGTTTTCAGCATTGTTTTTGATCCCTACTGTATCTACAGCAATTTTACTGCCAGTTCTTTTTATAGTAAGAGGAAACTTGCACCAGAGCAAGCCCATAAGACTGCATATTTTGCAGGAAAGTGTGAATCTGACAATAGCAGTGAGGGGACCACAGCTCTTGATGTTTGCTGAATACTCAGACAGCAAAGTTAAGGTTTGGAAGGAAGTGAAAGAATTTAAATGATGCTAGTTGCTCCTTAAAAGTTTTCAAGAATCATGACCCTAAAAGACAATAAAAGCTCTGGTTCTAAGGTGAAACAATTCCTTATTGATGAAGTGCTGTAAAATAAAAACCAGCAGTTTGTCCCAGAACTATTTATTACCTTTTCCAAAATTTGTTAGGTGATTTCACAGTTGAAAATTGTTATATGTTTCAGTTCTTTTCTGGAAACACTTTTGCACTCTGGACTACTTCGTTGAGGAGAGAATGAAGATTGGAAGAACTGACAGATGACCCTATCAATACCCATACATGCAAAGCTTTAAAAGATAATAGAATAAAAAAGTCTATTATATACAATTCCACAATTGCAACTGCATATTCTATTGGGCATTTCAGACTCTTACTGAAGTTAATGAAAGTGCTTTCATTGTCTTCAGTGGGAACTGGATGAGGCTCAATAGTCTGCACCCAATCTGAACAGGTCAGATGTTGCTTTGTGAAAAGCATAGAAAAATACGTATTTTCAGCAAATTTCAAAATAGCATTTGGTCTTTTCCCCTCTTTTCAGCTTAATGAAAAATGAATAACACTACCTACTGTTCCTTGAAATATTCAGAATGTTTCCTGTGAAACTGTTAAAGTTCTCAAGGATTTCTGGTTGCTTGTCACTGATTATTATTGTCAGGCTGAGGACTAGTTATGAATTTTTTTTTCTTTTAAATCTCTGACTGCTGCATATTGTACATTAACAAAAGAAGCCTACCCTGGCTTCGCTTATTCATGTGAAAAACATAAAATTAGGCTTTCCCAAAATGAACAAAACAGAACAAACAACAGAAGTCAAATAAGTCATATAAGCTAAGTGAGAAGTAAAACTTAGAGAGGTGAAAGTTGATTGCTTATTGGTAACAAATGTACATGGTTTAACATGAATCAATCTAGACTTTCTTGCATAGACAGTTCTACTTACTGTTGCTTGATTTAACACAAAACATAAGTGCATGCAGGGTCAATGAGGGTGAACCAAGGCTCTGGTCATAAGATACAAAGGTGACCTTGTTCCAGTCTGACATCAGGTATTTTATCTGAATCACCAGTCGAGTCCTCCAGCTTTACCCTTGAGAGAGCTAGCATAGATATTAAAATATCAGAAACATAAAGGACACATTAAATAAGTAGTATGTGACTAGTTTAGTGAACTGAGTGAATGACAAATGCAATCAAAGCTTCAAGAAATATTTATGCACACAGCATTCTGATGTGTCAGTGTATTGCTCTCCTGTATTGTTTGATGAACACTTCTGACTTTATTCATCATGAACAAATTCTGCTTTGACATTAAAAATAGGCCTAATTTCCTTTTCTTTCTATTTAACAGTCATGTATACATACTGCAAAATACAAAGAGATATTAACTGGGTTTGTGCAGAATGATTTTTGTTTGTTTATCTGAATGAGATGATGTAATACGCAGCACTACTTTTCCAAATATCTCACTGGCTTTGTTTTTAGCTCTTAAGACCTACTTGATTTGTGTCATGAAGCCTGGCTTTGTTACAGCTCTCCTTCCCTTTTTCTGCTCCTTTTTCATTATTTAAAGACTGGATCTTTGTTGGACTAGATACATGCAGGGCCAGGCCTTCCAGAGAGGAGACCTGAGTGGTCACTTAGGGTGCCAGCAGTTAGGGGGTGCCAAGGGCTGGGCTGGGAGGGGACCAGCAAGCCTGTCCTACCTTGCTTCATTCCCTGCCCATGGCCAGACCCCCACCCGCAGCGCTGCTCCCCGTCTGGGGCCCTGACCCCCGCTGCTCCCCGTCTGCAGCTGGATCCCCAGCTGGGACTGGGGGGAAGGGGTATGCCAAAATCAGTGTTCACCTAGGGTGCCAAAAAACCTTGGGCTAGCCCTAGATGCATGGCATTCTTGGTGGAAGGGCCATGGCATCGGAATGTGCTTTCTGCGTTGGTCTGTTGAATTGGTTGATCTTCAGACTATAACGGCAGGCTCATCTGTTTACTGCCATTAAGGAAATATAGTGTGATGAATCATACAGAGGCGGTTGCTTTCCCATTATCAAGGTTGCCACTAGGCTTTCTTCCACTTTGATTTGGGAAAATTTCATTAGCCTGGAAATTGTCCGATTTATTTGAAGACAGATATTTTGAATATTTCTGCAAAGCCTGAAAATACTTTAATCATTTATAAACCAGATCATTAAAAATTCTCATGATCTGAAATGCGGACTTTGTGTAATATTTCTTTGTCTCTTTCTGTAGTTCAAAAATTACTTGTCACTATTCCCCCTTTGAAATGTCCACATACATACATTTTGATAAATTGTGTGCTGCACCGATTACAATTACAATTAAACCAAGTGATTTATTTCATTTTCTTTGAAATGTTTTTACCCAGTTCTGATCCCACTGATTTTATTGTGATTTTTTGATATTTTTTTTCAAATGAGAGAAGTCTTAAGCAGTATTGCCTGAATTTTCAAAAACATGAGCTAATTTTTGAGTCCCCAGCATGAAACAGCTATGATTTGCTTTGCTTTAATATAAGGTTTAAGTCATATTGAATTTGTTCTGAAAACATTGAATAGAATAAATACTTTTCCCCCCTTTCCAATTTAAGTTTAAAAAAACTCTTTGGAAAGTTTTGTGAAGTTCTTAGGCTTTCTTGTGTCTCTTTGCCAGCCCATTATATCACAACACCCAGTACATTAATAGATTTTACTCACTATCCCCAGGCAGTCTTACTGTCGCTTTTTAATCTTCATAAAGTACAGTAGTGATAAGCACTTTAAAAACGCAGCTAGATTAGATAGATTTTGACATTGGCTTGTATAACACACCATTTTCAAGGGCAAAAATGCTAAAATGTTTAAGGATTTTCTATTGAAAAACTAGACACAATTCTGTATCACTGAAAACAGATAGAGAAAAGAAAAAGCCAATAGAGAATATATATCCACAATAGCCCCCTTTCCTCAGTGATTTATTTCAGTGGCCAAAAGAAAGATACTAGAGTTGCTGATATAAAATACACTCACACTGAGAACTTTTCATGGCCATTGAAAACATACTAGGGTGATATTTTTCTTGTACACAGTACGTTTTCAATGATATACTTTCCACAATTTCTAAATAGCTGGAGGACTGTGGATTTTTTTTAATTGCCATTATGAGTTTAGTCAGCTCAACTCACCCCTTTAATTTACAGATAGGATGAATACCTATTTATAAAATATCAAATGACTTTATCTTCATTTACCTATCCAATAGAACCCAGCCCTGGAAAATCAGAAACAACAAAATGTTTTTTTTTTTAAAAAAAACTAGTTAAGCTTGCTAAATGGTTACAATAACCTAAATTATCCATGCAATTTTATTTAGTTAGATTTAGATAATAATTCTAAAAATGCCTGTCCAAGGCATCAGGGACAATAACACTTAGATTATCATCATGATTAAATCACAACAGGATTAAAATAATCAGTTCATTAGGACTTCAGCCAGCCAGCCTCCTGCAGAAGGTATTTTCACATCTTCATCAATATGGGAGGCACATCTTCAGCACATCTTCAAAACTCCTTTTTAGTTTATTTTTGGACCATATCTGCAGGGTCACCACGTTTGGGCTATTTCAGATGTCAGGAGTACATCCTGCCAACCACTTCCTCTTTTTTCTAATAAGGAGAATCCATATTGATCATTCTTTCTGACCATAACTGTAGCAGTATGGCACAGGGAAAGAAGATATTCCTCATGTAGGCCAGTCACAGGCCTTTCAGGTCTATACGGGTCATAACCAACACCTTGAATTCTACTGGAGGCTAATGGGCAGTCTAAATCAGTGGTTCCCAACCTTTTCTCTGCCATGACACATCTTGATGCCTTTAAATATTTTGAGCCATACCACCATATAGTTTCAAATGAACTCATGAATATTCATGAGTCAATCTAGCACTCTTCAAGTAGTTTTTCAAACATCCCGTGGCCTACCTGCTCAGGCTTGATAGAACACCTATGTGCTGTTTCACACTTGGGAGGGCAGGACACCTGTCATGGGCCATGTCTCTACACAGACTCTCCAGCCCTTTCCCATGCCACATTCAAGGCATCATGGACTTCTTTCCCCCTCCCCGACCCTGCAGGCTCTCCCACACCTTCCCTTTTCCCTACCCTGTGGGCTCCCCTTTGCCACACTGGCTCCCTGACCGCCTTTCTTCTATTGTGCAGGTCCAGGAACTCCCTTCCCCTGCTTGGCTGCTCCCAGGCCTCCCTTCCCCTTCCCCTTCCCCTTCCCTTTCCCTTTCCATTTCCCCTAGTACCGCATGCAGGCAGGCAATCAGTGTCAGTCACAGCCACAGGCAGGTGGGGCTCCTGCCTCCTCCCTCCCCACCCAATCACTGTCAGTCATTCAGCATGGTGGCCTTTGGTTGGCTCAGTCCTAGCTGGCCTTTGATTGGCTCATTACCACGTGGGCCCCACTCACTTCTTCCTTTTCTTATTTGTGATTTTTGCAATGCACAGTCAATCAGATTAGCATGCTGGCAGACTGTCAGTGAACAGTTGGGTGGGGGGCAGTGCGGTGGCTCTCTGGGAGCCCAGCCCAGCCTGCTGTGACTGAGACTCTGATTGGTTGACAGACCACAGCAGAGCTGAGTCAGGTTTGGCTGGAGTGCTTCCTTTGTTCACCTGTGCTCTAACTCACTCATGTGATCCAAGTCACAAGCAGGCTTAGCCTTGCTCTGCCAGCCAGCAGCCTGTCTTTCTTGTTCGCTGCTGCTGCAGAGAGCTCCCAAGCACAACCCAGGCAGCAGCTCTGTGGGCCAGATCAGCACCTTTGGCAGGCCGAATGCAGCCTGCTGGCCACAAGTTTGACATCTCTGCCATAGATGATGGAGAAATATTACTATTCCATTATACACATGACTAACTGAGGTATAAGGATTCCAGTTCTGCAAAGCATTTAAGCCTAACATGAACATGAATGGAATTACACATATGTTCAAGTGCGATGGTGGGGCAGAAATGACTTGCTTCAGGTCATACAAAAAAGCTGTAAGAGAGTCAGGGAATGACCCAATTGCCTGAGTCCCAAGTCCATGCCATTACCATAAGACCATTCTTCTGTCTTACAAGACATACAAAACACAAATACTTAAAAGTGAGCAAATAAGTAGTTAAGTATCTTGCAAATGTGCCAAAAATACATATTTCATCACGGTACCGCAACATTAATACAGATCTCAAATCAACACTATTATTTTATCAGGAATATGCAAAATAATTCTGAAAAAGGACTGTAAAGTGAGAGGTAATACACATACACATCAGTGACACATATTGACCAGCTTCAAATAGAAACCTACACCCTTCAGAGGAAGAATGGCTTGGTGGTTAGGGGGCTGGCTACGGTTTGATAAATCAGTGTTCAGTTCCTTGCTCTCCTGTAGGCTTCCTGTGTGATCTTGGGCAAGTCCTAGAGAGTCTCCATTCCTTGTTTATTCTTCTGTATAAAATAAAGCTTCTCTACTTCATTGTGAGGACAAATACATTAATGAATGCAAGGTGTTCAGTGTCTTAGCAGTATGTTAGATGCATGCTTCAGTAGTTCCACTTGCTTTTTTTACTCAGTTACTTAAACAGCATTATTATCAAGAAGCAACAAAAATCAGTGATCTGTTAATATATTAACTGATGTTTCCTACTTAGCAGTGCCCCAGAGAAGAAAATATTTGTATCCAAAAAGTAAGATACTAAAAATAGTGCTATTAAAAAGCCACCATTTGAGGACTGATTTTAAAATTGCCTTGTTTTGGTGAAATATATATGTATATTTTGGGACTATTAAGAGTCCTCATCAGTGGTTCTATTACGGTCACTCTGAAAAGCTGCCATAAAACCTTTTTGACCTTTTATTTAAAGCATTCCATTGAAAGCATTTTATTGTTCCATAGTAGTATATGGAAGAATACTCTTGTATTGTTGGATATCAGAGCAAGTATGCCTGGTCATTTTGAGGAAATCAATAGAGCTTCTTTGTGCTTATAGGCAAATCAAAGGTATTCATTCAGTGATGTACAGCTACACAAATATGTATGTTATGAAAGCTTTCAGATGTGTTGTTTGTCAGAGCTATTTAACTATAAATTATCATTTTCCTCTCTAATTATAGAGGAGGCAAAAGTACAATCTGACTGTCTTGTCTAAGTAACCAACTTTGCTATTTCTAAGGCATATTTATAGTTTTGCAAGATTCTTTCCATAGTTCATAAATGTTATTCATAAGCATCTCAAGGCATGCTCCTCTTTCTTGGGTTTTCAAGAGTGGTTGAAAGGTCATTTTTCCCCCTTAATAGAACATAAACATTTTTTTCCTTCCAAATCATATTAATCAGAAGATAATTACATGTCTGTTGTTCTTTTTTAGGAAGTCAAGCAATTTTTGATTAACTATATTAAGCAATTTGTCTATTATAATGAATCTCGGATATATTCTTAATGCAGATAAGAACCAGTCTGCAAAAAGTTTCACTGAGTGATTGAAAAGGTTTGATCAGATGACGGAAAGCTCTTGTAATGGAAAACTTAGCCTGTTATGACTAGGTTACCCAACTGGAATTTAACAACCCATAACAATGGCTATGCTGATAGCTTTTGTTGATAAGAGCTACCTGCTATGCTGTATTCATAATGAAGTATTTTACTGTAGTTTTAGAGATGCTTAAATATGAAGTGGCATGGCAAAGTGGCTAAGCTCTACATCCTACAAATAAAGGTTGTTAGCAAATGTGTTAGTTTTTAACTCTTACGCTCATCAAAGTCTTGATTGAACAGCTCTGTCTTGCACTTAGCGTTATCCCACATGCCTGAAAGGAACTGAGTATTTTACTTTCAGTGTTTATATCCCTATCTCACAGAGACAAATGTTGGAAAGATATGCCACTTTATGTGACTGTTGGGTTTTTGTTTACCTACAGCATTTTTTGTTCATAAAAAAGTCAAATTAGAAAAGCTCTTATTGAGGATATCTGGAGAGTAGACACTGTAGGCAAAAGCTGATTAGTTACATCTAATGCAATTCTTCAGAATACCACAGTGGTCTAATTAGGTTAATACAATACATACACATGTCTGATAATTATGTTTCCTCACACTCTTACCTAAACATGTGAGAGATTTATACTTAGGCATACTGATACACACTGAATTAATTTTAAGGGTCATGTTATGTTCCCAGGTGCAACCACATTGTCACAGTGTAATGGTACAAGTATTATAATCAAGTACAGAATGGAACCCTAGTAATTTTAGATAGCGAACATCCTAATGTAATGCTAAAATTACAGGGCCTGATTTTCAAAGAAGGCCTCGCCTCCTCTCCAGTGGGTGCAACTTTCTGGCTATGTCTACATTTGGATTGTTAAATCAGTTCAACTTAAATTGATCTAATTGAGTCAAAATAAAAAATCATTTTAAGTTGAATCGATTTAACATGTCCCCACTAGAAACCCAAATTGAACTAGCATGTCCATGGACAGGACTTGCTAGTTTGATTTAGGAAAAGGGCACCATAAGAGGTGTGGCAAGATGGCCCCCAAGAAGGGCCATGCCCCCACCTAATATATAGAAAGGGGAAAGCACCCTGGTAGGAAGAAGAGCAAAAAATGTTAAATTGAAATAACAGTTAAATCAAAATAATGTGGCTACACGTTATTTCAAAATATTTTTGGTTTTGCCGTCATTTCAATATCAAGCGAGGTTTTATTATATCAAAATGACAATTCCTTGTTTTGAAATGAGGGAGCTGCACATTTTGAAATAAGGAAAGCCAGTGCAGACTTGCACTACTTTAAATCTAAATAATCATCATTATTTTGATTTAAAGTGTAATTGCAGACATACCCTCTGAATTTACCAAAAGAGTGAAGAGTCCCCCCCCCCATACTACAAAGCCCTTAGGAACCCTTCTATTGACCCCG
>ML683489.1:4399-25771 GCA_007922195.1 Podocnemis expansa | reverse complement strand
AAATTCACGCCTACAAACTTTGCTAACTTATCCTTAAAGATACTGAAGTGAATTTCAGAATACAGCCATCAGAGAGGTTATCAGTAAAGGCAGTGTTAACATCTCACCCAAACTCAGAAATTCAGTTCAGTTCTCTCAGTCACCTGGACATCACAGGTTTTGAGTCCAAGGCCAACAATACCAACTAGTGGCAGTACGCTAGACTGTGTCATCTAGCGACAAGGGTCAGTGGCCATCTTAGCCTCGCAGCAGGATTCAGCAGGTATGTCACCCAGTGGCAAGAGACAGTGGCCAGGAGAAGGGGAATGCAGGCCCTCGCTGCTCTACCAATTTCCAACCTAAGGCCCAAAGAAACAATAACGCGAATTGCTGGGCATAGGAAGTGGACACCCCTACACATGCTTCCTGAGCCACTTCCTACCCTGGCTCCAGATCCTCTGTGGGTATCACTGGTCCATTGGAGTTCTTTGGATAAACTTCACAGAGGATATTCCTCTGCCTACAGCGGTCCAGCATTCATGATTGAAGAAAGGTCTGCAACAGCTTGGCTGTGAGGCTTAGTCTCAGCCTTTGGAAGCCCCAGAGACTCCTCCGCTCCTTTCTTTAGTCAGCCCAGATTGAGATGAGTTGCTTCCTTTGATCCCTTCCTCCTGGCTTCCTATGTCCAGAGCAACTCCTTAACCCTCACCTCACCAGTGTGGGATGGGACACCCTGTCACAGTGCCTAAATACACTCATGGTTTCTTTTGCTTCATAACAAACACCCTTTTCTTTCTTATGTGCAGTCATGTCCAGGGAATATAGTCAGTTCTTCAGAATCACATTCAAATGCAAAATCTGAACTCTGACCTGGAAAGATATTTATACACACACGTGTGTGTACAGACACACTTAGTTAAAGTGAAGTGACAGAGATGGTGAGTACATTAGACTAGAAAAGTTGTGGACACATTTCGATGGCCTGAGTGTGTGTGACTTCTCAAGAATTGCACTGTTAAAAATAGAGTTTTAAGGCTTCTCTTCCTAATGAAGACATTGGCTTCCATTCAAGTAACAACTATAACTTAGGCTCAGTCCTAACAGAGTTACTGCTATCAAAATAATTAAGAACATACTGTACAAGTTTTGTTTGTTTCCAGTTGGAATCTAGGAAATCTATTCATCTGGATAACTTTAAAAGAGAGAAGTTAATTAATAGATGAAAAATTGGGAGGACTGAGACAGAAGTAGAGCTGTAGTGGTGTCATCTGTTTTATAGTCTATTGATGGGCGGGGGTTAACGTTAAGTTGTACAGGAGGCTCTCTTAACATAGGCTTTGTTGTGGTGCTGTGCTTTTGAGATACTGGCTAAGTGGGGACAGGTGTAGTAGGATGAGAAGAGGAAGCCAGCATCTGGGGTGGGTGACACCATGAGACAAAAATGGACAAACGAAGGTGGGCAATAAGAGTACCAATGGCAGAGGCGGAAGCAGAGGTATAGTGTATTCTTGGGACTTTGTGGAAAATAATGACACCTTATTAGCTGGCAAGTTCCAAAGGGGTAGCTTTGTTAGTCTAGTTCAGTGAAACAAACAAGGAGTCCTGTGGAGCATAAAGTCTAACCAATTTATTTATGGCATGAGCTTTTGTGGGGGAAATTCCCACTTTATCAGATGCTTAGAAAATGACAGAACTTACAGAATGGGAGGAAATAAATGCAGGGAAGCGTACATCATGGTCACACTGTAACAGCAAATCACAGCAGTTGTTAAGATTCAAACACTGGGGAACAGTATATAGAGGGAGATGAGGTCAAATCACCTCTTGTAATGAGAAGAAAAAAGTCCAAAGTCCTTATTTAGTCCTGAAGAAGTGCAGTCAAATTTGCAAATTAATCCCAACTCTGCTGTTTCTCCTTGAAGCCTTCAGCTGTTATTGATTTGTCTGAGTACAGCAATTAGTAAATCATCAGGGGAGCGATCAGGAAGATTGAAGTGCTCACCTACTCGTTTTTGAATACTGTGATTTCTGATGTCAGACTTGCGCCCATTTATTCTTTTGCACAGTCTGCCCTGTTTGTCCAATATGTAAGGTGGAGGTGCATTTCTGGCACATGATGGCATAAATCACATTAGTGGATGAGCTGGTGAATGAGCCTTTGATGCAGTAGCTGGTTTTATAAGGTCCTGTAATAGTGTCTTTTGTGCAGATATGTGGGCAAAGTTGGCAGCGTGGTTTGTTGCAGGGATATGTGCCTGCTTTAATGGTTCTGTTTTTAGGTCTGTAGCTGCTGGTGAATATCTGCTTCAGGTTGCAGGGCTGTCTGTAAGCAAGGAGAGGTCTGTCTCCCAAGGCTTCAGAGAGTGAGGTATCGTCTTGTAGAACAGGCTGTAAATCCTTGATCATGTTTTGTAGAAGTTTGATGGGGGGGTCGTAGGTGATGACTAGTGGCATTCTGTTGTTTTCTGTCTTGGCCTTCTCCTGTAGTAGTTGACTTCGGGGTACCTGCCTAGTTCTGTCATTCTGTTTCTTCATTTCCACAGCTGGGTTCTGCCGTTTTAAGAATGCTTGATAGAGATCCTGAAGGTGTCTGTCTCTCTCTGAGGGATTGAACCAAATGGGGCTTGGATGTAGAAAATGGATCATGTGGTGTGTTTTGGATGAAATCTCAAGGAATGGTAGTAACTATACCACTCAGTAGGTTTTCAATATAGGGTGGTGTTTATGTGTCCATTCCTAATTTGTACTGTAGCGTCCAGAAATTGAATCTCCTGTGTGGAGTGTTCCAGGCTAAATTTAATTGTGGAGTGGAAATCTCTGTCGAAATCTTCAAGGGTGTCCCTGCCAGAGGGTCCAGATGATGAACATTTATTTCATCAATGTAGCATAAGTAGAAGAGAGGTGCTTTGGGATGAGACTTGAGGAAATGTTGTTCTCAGTCACCCATAAAAGTGCTGGCATTATTGTAGGGCCATGTGGATACCCATACGAGTGTTGCTGACTTGAAGATATAAATTATCCTCAAGTCTGAAATGGTTGTGGGTAAGTACAAAGTCACACAGTTCAGCCACAAGGTGTTAATTGGGGGAGCAGAAACATATTTGACAGCTCTTTTGTGTTCAGTCATGTGGCAGTGAGAGATCAATTGCAGGGAGTCATAAAGAATCTCCTTAAGTTGTGATTCCACTCTCTGCTGTGTGGGTTGCCAGTTCTGTTTACTGGAGAATAAGGGTGACAGAGTCATTACCCTGCTGCTTCACCTTTCTTTCCTCTTCCTTTGTGGCACTGGGCAGATAAAGGAACTCTCTTTGCCTCTCCAAGGCCTAAGTGCTGTAATTCATAGTATCACAGAATCATAAAAACTGGAAGAGGTCATCAAGTCTAGCCACCTGCACTCATGGCAGGATGAAGTACCCTCTTAAACTATTCCTGCCAGGTGTTTGTCTAACCTGCTTTTCAATATTTCCAATGATGGAGATTCTACAACCTGCCTAGGAAACTTATTCCAGTGGTTAATAACCTTGACAGTTAGGAATTTTTTCCTCACATCTAACCTAAACCTCTTTTGTTGTAATTTAACTCCATTGCTTCTTGTCCTATCAGTGGCAGTTAAGGAGAACAGATTTTCTCCCTCCTCCTTGTGACAGTCTCTTAGAAAAAAGAGGTTAGATAAAACTGTTATGTCCCTTCTCAGTCTCCTCTTTTCTAGTCTAAACAAACCAAGCTCTTTCAATCTTCCCTCATAAGTTGAGTGTTCCAGACCTCTAATTATTCATGTTGCTCTTCTCTGAATTTTCTGCAGTTTGTCCACATCTTTCCTGAAATGAAGCACCCAGAACTGTACACAATACTCCAGTTGAGGCCTAATCAGGGCAGAGGAGAGCGGAAGAATTACTTCTTGTGTCTTACTTACAATACTCCTGTTAATATATTCCAGAATGTTGTTTGCTTTTTTTGCAACAGCTTTACAGTGTTGACTCACATTTAGCTTGTGGTCTACTGTGACACCCAGATCCTTTTCTGCAGTACTCCTTTCTAGACAATCATTCCCCATTTTGTATATGTACAATGGATTGTTCTTTCCTGAGTGGAGTAATTTACACTTGTCTTTAATGAATTTCATTCTGTTTATTTCACACCATTTCACCAGTTTGTCCAAATCATTTTGAATTGTGATCCTGTCCCTCAAAGGACTTGCAGCCCCTCCCAGCTTGGCATCATCAGCAAACTTAATAAGTGTAATCTCTATGCCATCGTCTAAATCATTGATGAAAACATTTAACAGAATCGGACCCAGAACTGATCCCTGTGGTACCCTGTTTGTTATGCCCTTCTAGCATGACTGTGATCCATTGATAACTACTCTCTGGGAGCGGTTATCCAACCAGTTTTTCACTTATCTTATAGTAGCTCCATCCAGGCTGTACTTTCCAAGTTTATCAATGAGAAGATGATGTGAGACCATATCAAAAGCCTTACTAAAGTCTAGATGCACCACATTTACCACTCTTCCCACCCCCATTCACAAGCCTTGTTACCCCATCATAGAAAGCTATCAGGTTGGTTTGACACACATTTTTCTTGACTAGTCCATGCAGACTATCACTTAGCACCTTAATCTCTTCTAGATGCTTGCTAATGGATTCCCAAATTATTTGTTCCTTTATTTCCTGCTACAGAGGTTAAGCTGACTGGTCTATAATTCCCTGGGTTGTCCTTATTTTCCTTTTTATAGATGAGCACTACATTTGTTCCTTTCCAGTCTTCTGGGACCTCTCCATTCTTCCATGATTTTTCAGAGATAATAGCCAATCGCTCATATATCTCCTCAGTCAGCTCCTTGAGTATTTGAGCATAGCATCAGGTCCTGGTGCCTTGAAGACATTTCACTTGTCTAGGTAACTTTTGTTTTTTCCCTATTTTAGCTTCTGATCCTGTCCCATTTTTACTGCCCTCTCCTACATCAGGCACCTGGTCACCACCAACCTTCTTGGTGAAAACCAAAATGAAGAAATCAAGAATCATAGAATGATATGGTTGGAAGGGACCTCATGAGGTCATCTAGGCCAACCTCTTGCTAAGAGCAAGACCATTCCCACTAAATCATTCCAGCCAGGGTTTTGTCTAACTGCGCCTTAAATGTTTCCAAAGAGGGTGATTCCACCACCCCCAGGTAACCCATTCCAATGCTTCACCACCCACGGAGTAAGAAAGTTTTTCCTCATATCCAATCTTGATCACCCCAGCTGCAGCTTGAAACCATTCATTTCTCCTTGTTCTGTCCTCTGTTACTACTGAGAATAGCCTAGCTGCCTCCTTGTTAGAGCACCCCTTCAAGTAGTTGAAGGTTGCTATCAAATCCAGCCTTCTCTGCAGACTAAATAAGCCTATTTCATTCAGTTTCTCCTCATAAGTCATATGCCCCAGCCCCCTAATAATTTTTGTTGCCCTCTGCTGGACTCTTTTTAATTTGTCAACATCCCTTCTGTAGTGTGGAGCACAAAACTGGGCAAAGTATTCCAGATGGGGCCTCACCAGTGCCGAATAGAGGGGAATAATCATATCCCTCAATCTGCTGGCAACACTCCTACTGATGCAGCCCAATATACCATTGGCCTTTTTGGCAACAAGAGCGCATTGTTCACTCATATCCAGCTTCTCATCTATCATAACCCCCAGGTCCTTTTCTACAGTGCTGCTTCTTAGCTGATTGGTCCCCCACCTATAGCAGTACATGGGATTTTTCCGTCCTAAGTGCAGGACTTTGCACTTGTCCCTGTGGAACATCATGATATTTCATTTGGCCCAAAGCTCTAGTTTGTCTAGGAAATAATTTAGTTCCTCTGCTATTTCCACATTTTCTGTTATTGTTTTCCCCTCTTTGTTGAGTAAGGGATGTATATTGCCCTTGGTTTTTCTTTTATTTCTAATGTATTTAAAATTTTTTTTGTTACCCTTCTTGCTTGTTTTTTGTATTAAGAGGTATTTATTTATTTGACGTTTGAGCAGAAACAATATAGTGAGAGGACAGTGAATGCTTTCTATTATAAATATGCTCTCGTGACTTTCTTTGAAGCAAACCCAGAGTCGAAAAAGCTTGGAGTTGAAAGTTGAATTTTGGCATAGAAGCAGCTTTCTCTAGTGTGTTGGAGAGAAAATTGATTTGACCAAGTTATAAGCCTCTGAAGATCACATACAGCACAGGTTCAATATATTGTGTTCAGGGTTTTGTTTTCTTATGCTTGCAAAACATGCAACTCAGGAAATCTGCAATATGTATTTCTGTTCAGTTAATTTAGCTATGCTGTAGAAAGCAGAAATGTGGATGGAGTTCATAGGCTGGGTCTTGCTTTCTATGAATATTGTAGATGAATACAAGTACTCTTGAAAAGTGAATTTTATGTATTCTGTGGCTAACACAATTTGTGACTTATTTAGTCAACTAACAGTGCAATTTTCAAATTTTATACATGTAAATGCAATTAGAAATTCATACTGTTAACTTGTTATATAAGTCATCCAAACAGTCAACAAACTGTTAACAATAGCCAGTGTCTGATATAATGGAATGTATGTGCAATATTCACACTGAAGTCATCATGGCTGACCCTCAATACAAGAATTATTTGATGAGGACACATTTTTAAAAACAAATTCACTAATCCTATAATTTATTCATTCTTGGAAAAAAGGCAAAGGTAATTCAATAAAATGTTTGTTATGAATTATTTAATGAGTTCTAACATTTAGAATAAAGATGTTAACTTAGATGAAAGCCGAAATGCCAGAACTATGTAAGACCTGACAGGAGGTGAGATGGCATTCAACGTGTTTGAGAGTATTACGTTTGAGGAAAACTTGAGTATGAAAATTAAACAGTATGCCATATTTCCCCATGTTGTGTGTCCTGGCTCTTATGCACTGTGGTGTGTGGCATGGGGGTGGTAACAACATAAAGAATTTGCATTAAGTATAATGGATTCTGCCACATCTTCTGTATGATGTATGATATCATGTGTTATGATGATAGATGGTGATCTTATGATTAGAGCCCTGCGCGGATACAAAAATGTGGTACCGCATCCAATCCACTTCCGCTCAATGATAACATTAATCCAATCCGAAATCCGCATGCCAGGATTTAGCTGCATCTGTAACCGTAGGTGCAGCCGAGCTTAGGCTTACATACAACTATTCAGACTTTGATTGGTTCATTCCCCATATGGGTCCCACCCACTTTTCCTTTCTTGTTTGTGGTTTGCATGCTGTGCTATCAATCAGATTTCTTTGCCCACCTATGAAATCTCTGATTGACAGCAATGGCTTGCCAACTGGAAGCAAGAAAAGGAAGAAGCGGGCAGGGGAATTAGCCAATCAAAGGCCAGCAGTGAGTCTCCAAGTCCCACCTTGAGACTCTGATTGGCTGGCAGATCACAATCTAGGATTGACGAGAGCGCTTCTTGTTTCCCCTGTGCAGCAGGTTCCGCAACAGATCCCACTGTGATAAGGTAACAATAGAAGCTGCATCCGTGAGTTGATCCGCAGCAATGGGTCTGCGGTTATCTGCACCTGCACCCGCGGATGTGGATCCCCCTGATCTGCAGTGGATACCCGCAGATTTGCAGGGCTCTACTTATGGTCAGTGACCTAGCTGTAATGTGACAGAAGGAGATGATATGTGAAAATAAGATTAAAGGAAATATTTGAAATTAAAGGATGTATGTCATCTATGCGCACTACATTCTGAGCCATAGTATTTATGGCTTAATTGTGAATTATACTCAGACAGATACTAGTGAGAGGCGAACCACAGCTGGTTTGGGGCTTCAGCTGGTTCAGTCTGAATATTTACTGGAAATGTGTTTGAACTTTTAAAGATACTTAATGATCTAGACTTCACTTCTTTCTAGAGTCTCTTTCTGTCTACCACTAATAATTCCTCCAACTGCATGTCCCTCTCAGTACCTTCCCTTCCAGTGATGGGCCTCCTCCTTCCTAATCTTGCTTTTGGTGACCTTATCATGAGGTTGTTTTCTTCCTTTAATTGCTGCTTCACCCCGCATTTATCTTTTGTGGACATGAAAATCTTCAGGTGAAGGTGCTGCTCTCTCTGCCACCAGACACTTAAAGAGAAAGAGAAAGAGAAAGAGAGAGAAAGGATCCTGTGAAAAGAAGTGTAACTCTCTACTGAAGACCACAGCAGGGGGGGATTATGTTTGCTGACACAAATATATACGAAAGAGGATGTATGCTACTTCTTGAACTTTTAACATAGAGCATCCAGTAGGAACAATAGCTTCCTTCCTATTTCTGACCAAAAAAAGTAAACAGAATATGGTTCCTGCTGTGTTAGAGTTGAACAGCTTGTCTTTACCACCCCTCTGTGCTTTGTGTTCACCACCTCTCCACCCGCTTCCTAATGGATTTATGTCAGCAAACATAACCCCCTCCTGCTGTGGTCTTCGTTAGACAGCTGAACACTCTTCTACAAAGTCCTTTCTACTTCTTTGGTAACTGAGGCTTACCTATCACTGTTCCCCTTTATCTTCCAGTACACTTCATCTCTCCTAAAGAAATCATATCAGATACAATACAACTTCCATACATCACAGAGATTAATTAATATATTTTCTCAGAATTAAAGCAGTCTAAAACAGGAGGAAAAATACTTCTTTATTTAAACAAATTCTTATATTGACACTGCAGGTATCTGTCCCATAACTAATTTCGTTGTTTTAGCCACCAGACTTAGAATTGCTAATTGTAACTACCGGTAATTATTATTTTCAGATTGATTTAATCCATAGTGAGAATTCTCACTCTGTGAACTTTCAAAAAGTGCTGGACAGAGCAAAATGGGAAGTTTTCTTAAAATATCTGTTACAGAGACTGGCTAAATTTATAAATCGAAGTAGTTGATGGTGTGAAACCTGGAAAGTACAGTATTAATATGAGATATAAAGTGAATATTTAGGGCAAATTTAGGTTTCAATTTATTTCTGTACCTGAGGCTACAGAACTTGTTTTCCATGTCATTTAGACGTGCAATGTCACCCCTTTCAGCACTGAGTCATTCTTGCTGTATACTGAGTCAAACATCACCTGAAGAACTGGTGAAAACAAGTTTCACTGGTCTTATAACAATAAAAATAACTTAATCTTTTTCCTTATTTTTCTATTTAGTTATAGAAAAATGTGGTAAATTTTTCAAGTAAAAAGGAAAATGCTTCTGTGAGAATATACTGCATTTTTCATTGTGTTAAAGAGTGAAAAGTTGTATCTTGTTTTTAGATAGATTTTTGCCTCTTATTCTTTAGTTTATTTTCAAAATGATTAGATTTCATTCTACATCAAAACTTTGAGTTTTTGGAAATAAAATAAAAATCCTATAAATTCCATAGAAAAATCTGTAGTATACACATGGAAAGATATATTTTTAATTAATGTATCAACTAATAGTGGTTATTAACACATATAGAGTTCTGATGACTCTATAACACCTAATGTGAAATTTTATGTCTGTGAGTGAATCTGATTAAAAAAAATAATGTAAGGTAAAACCATATTTATAGTTAATTGCTCAATAATTTAGTGTATCTTAGAAAAAATTACATTTTTCTGATACATGCATGTTGCAATGTGAATGTCTGTGTCATCTTTCCAGGAGTATGTATGTGATATTTACCATATAGTACTTCTCAAGTGACATAAAAGGCACATTACCTCTGCTTGTGGAACTCCTATTAATATTACCACTAGATTGAAAACCCTCTCTGTCTCTAAATGTGGGTGTTTGTGTTGGATTTTTGTCTGATTTTTTTCCTATGCTTTTTAAAACTATTGCTATTCATGAAATATGAAGAATTTATAAAAGTTATTTTCATAAATTGTAAGCTACATGATAATTTTTCTTCTACGAAATAACATCAACTGAAGCATCATAAACATATATGTAAGTAAAGTTCATTTAGCTATTGGTTGTTCAAAATAAACAAGAAAAACATCAAGTGTAGTCATAAACCAATCAGGACTAAAAAGACACTTTAAATGCTCAGACTGTCTGACGTCCCTATAGCTATTGAGACTAGGTTATTATCTTGGACAGCAGCTGTCTTCCAGGTAATGTATCACTTTCTATTTTCTTTTACTTTTGCTTAATGAGAATAGATAGTGTGCATGGATTTTATCCAGCAGTTTGAAACTAACTGAGCAATTAAAGGTATAACAAGCATTTTGCACAGAATATTGCAGAATGCGTGCTGCTAAAGTATTATGATTATTTCCTGATATAATGCCATTTGAAAGACAAGTATGAAGGCAAGCACCCTGTCTCAAAGAGTTGTAGCCCCCTCCCAAAAAAACCCCAATAGTCTTGATTTGAGTGGTCACTCTCACGTCT
The DNA here is from genome assembly GCA_007922195.1 of Podocnemis expansa. Classification (NCBI taxonomy): domain Eukaryota; kingdom Metazoa; phylum Chordata; order Testudines; family Podocnemididae; genus Podocnemis; species Podocnemis expansa. The sequence continues at coordinate 15,393 of ML683489.1, read as the reverse complement.
TGTCTTTGTTCAAACACTTTTATTCATATATTGGTTAATAATTCTGGGAAGAGAAAGAATTTACTGAAGACGAGTCTTAGGAGGAGGATCTGAAAGAGAAATAGCACTGTTGATGAGGACAGGATGAGGTCCTCAAAATTAGTGGACATGGGGAATAAGACACAAAGGCAGGAGTGAGCTTTAATCTTCTGTGGAAAAGATGAGCAGGGCCAGTAAAAGGTTTAAGACATGGTTGAATCAGCAGGCAAGGTAGATGATTTTTGTGCAAGTATGGGGAAATGAAAGCCAAAGTCCAAAATGCCAAAGAGGATCAACCTTGCACAGCCTGAAAGTGTGCAATCATTTTAAAGAGACAAGATAGGTCATGTAATATCTTTTATTGGACCTTCACTGCAAACGATCATTTTAACATATTCACTCAAAAGGTCTTGCTGGGATGGGCTCTTAGATAAGTATCTTATTTTTATGAGGGCATTGGGGAAACAGCAATAATAAAATCTGTCTGTGGCATAAAACAGAATATAAAATATAGGAGAATAGAAACAGTGAATGGAATGGAATGCATGAGACAGAGCAACACTGAGAAGTTACACATTCAATTCATTTGTAACATTAAAATTTTTTAAAAATAGGGGCCACAGGTTTCTTCAAAGCAAATAATATGAGAGTCTGTTTCAATGAAACTTACATCATTTGCCAGTTTTTTGAAACCTCAGAACTGTCCCTCACCACTAGTTTTATTGCTTCAGGCATCTTAAAAATAATCAATTGGTTTTGAATGAAATGTGTGACAGCAGTTTTCAACTCTATTTATTATGTAAAAAAAAAGATTTTATTTTGGTAAATAGCTAATGCACCACTAATTTTCAAAAAGCTGTTTGTGCACAATTTAAGGCAAAACTTTGGCTGAGCTTTTTATGAAGATAAATTGATGATTGTTAGGATTGTCTTTGTGTAATCCATATTACAGTAGTTTAAAGAGTGAAAGACTGGTGCTGAAGCTCCCTCTGACTTTCATAGTGCAGGATTAGGGCCCTAGAGCCAGATTCTCAGGCAATATAAATCAGCATAGCTCCAATGAAGTCAAGAGAAGTGTGCTGAATTACCCCAGATGAGAAGAAAGAAGTTGTTAAAAAAAAAAAAAAAAAAAAGGCAAGGAGTCCTGTGGCACTTAAGGAAATAACTATACATTTATCAAGATGTAAAACTGAAAGTATAGGTAACTTTAATGGTTATTAGAGCTCTTTGCAAAAGTAAGACAGTTAGTTATAATGTAAAACTTAAATTACACTTTTTATTGATTCTCCTCATTGGTTCTGTACTGAGAATCATGATACAAAATAGACTGTTATCGGGTGTTTTGTTGGTTCTGAACTTGTTAAACAGATTTTTCTGTGCAATTGACATGTTTAAATTAGGAACTGTTTTGTTTTCGAGTAACTACCACTTAAGGCTGCTTAAATTAAATTTTTGCTGTGATACTCATAGAAGAAGCAATGTCACATAATGAAGATTTCAGTGTCCCATGATTCCAGCACTGTAAAAAAAAATACTTAAAAATATGTAAATAAATGAAAAAGTTTAAACTGCTGGTGCACAGCTGATGGTGGTGATCAGGCTGAAAATGAACACTAGTGTGGGATCATATTGTCATACTTGAAACCTCAGGTTTAATTGCGGCTCAACTGGGATGAACCTTATGGTTTTTTCTGTCCCTACTTAAAAAGATCCTGCTTTAGCTTTAAGTCTTTGCTGTGCCTTTGTTAGATCACATGTAGATTCCAGGTTGGCCCCTGCATTTTCATTACATGTAGGTGTATGAAAATGGTGCTCTTTGCTCAATGCCTAATAGGGCAAGTGAGGCATTCTGAAAAAGGACAACAAGGAAGATTTTCAAAAGCATCTACATTGACTTTGTAAAGACTTATGCTCCTCAGTGACTTTGGCACATTTGAAAATTCCCTTCTCTATTGACAGATGCTCTGGAATAACATGAGTAGCCATAAACCATCTATAAGCAAAGGCACTAGGCACTAAGGCTATGTCTATACCTAAAACTTTAGTTCAGACTTGGTTAGTACAAAATAAGTACTTTGAAAGTTAGTTCTAACTAAGCACAAATTTTTTTAGTTCAAACTAACTCTTAGTTTAAAATATGCATGGTTTTTTTTTTGTTCTAACTTAATTTTAGTTTGAACTAATAAAAGCACATCTAGTTTGAAGTAAAAATTAGTTCAAACTAAAAAAAAAAAAAACTGCTTAATTTGAACTAACCACTAGTTTGAACTTATTTAGTCAAAACCAGCATGCCTGCATTGTGTTAGTTTGAACGAAATATGCAAATAAGTTTGAACTACACAGTTAGTTTGGACTAACCAGCTGAACTAACTAGTTCGATCTAAGCTTTGCTTAGTTCAAACTAAAAAAATTTTTAGTTCAAACTAGGCAAAGCCTAGTGTAGACAGGGTTCAAATTAGTTTGTATTAAGGCTCCTTAATTTGAACTAATTTGCTAGTGTAGACATAGCCTAAGAGTACAAACAGCCTTTTTTATTGATCTTATAAGGGAATGTAGACCTAGATTCATAGAGGAATCATAGGTGCTATAGGCCGCAAGGAATGGTAGAGAGAGGAAAAGATCAGCCTCTAAGTGCCTCCCTGGAAAGTGGGGCAGGGCAGGTTTAATCATGGAAAAAAAGCTGCCTTTCAAATTTCATAGAACTCCTTGGGTCTCTCTGAATACTCCTTGACCTTTAACAGCCACAGCCACATGATCATTTACGTCATACTACCTACTACTATGTGGTTATCTCTATTCAGATTTGCTTGCTGACTGTAACCACTTCTGTGCCCCTCACAAATCTGTCACTGGTGGTTTCAAATGATGGATGTTCTCATTAGACCTGGTCAAATATATCACATTTTGAATGTCTTTCTATGGAAGAAGATTCTTGGAGGGTGGGGAGAATTGCAGAAAAACCTTCTTGTTTTTTGACCAGCACTAGTTCTATCCAATGTCCTGGACTATAATTTCATTCATACACTGGGATGAATCTTATGTTCCCACAACTTTCCATGTTAGGATAGGCAACACTATACCCACAGGCCTTGGAGAAGACAAAAGAAAAATGAGTCATGTTAGAGGTGACCAAAACTACTGGCCACATCTCCATTGAGAATTCAGTCTGGGACATAAGCAAGTTTCCAGGGTTCTGCAATCTTAGTGAAGTCTAGGCTGATAAGTATTCTTTTTGTCTTAACTGGTATCATGAAAAGGCACTTTGCAGTGCCACACTGACTGAGTTACTAGGATATCTTCCTGTCCCCTGAAATGCCTAGGATGAGGAAGAAGTGAAGAGAGAGCAATCACCCTTTGCATCTCCCTCCCAAATGTAAGTGAGAAGAAACCCACGCCCAATTCACTTAGCACCTGGCACAGAATGGGAAAGAGGAAGACGGAAGAGACTGTACAATGGGGTTAGAGAGATTATAAAATAATAATAGGGCGATGTTTAAACATTGCTTCATAACATTTATCTTGAGATTTTTCCACTAGTATATGGTGATACATACATACAAAGCTGGCAACCTCAACCATAATGGCACAGACATCTACACTCTTATTTATCAAGGAAGTAAAATTTCTAAGAGAATATGTACCTTCCTTTAAAAATATAAAAGAGAGAGAGAGGGAGAATTGCAGGGACACTTAGAAGCTCGTACATTTTTCAAAACTGCTTTAATTTTGCCAACATTAGCCTATTTCATGTTGAAGCTATCTCTTCATGCACAATCAAAAAGGACCTAGCATAGTGCAGATGTGTTGTGGTAGTTGGGCAATGAGCAAATTTGTGCTTGTTTGCATAGGCATAATCTGTTCACAGCAATTACAACTAAGAAAAAATATTCTCAGTTAGAGACCAAAACAGACCAGGCTTTAATTGGTGATTTACCTCACAGCTATCTAAAAATAATTGTATGATAGCAGACAATAAGCTTTTTACCTAGATGGAGCATTTGTACACAAATAAACAATACTAGCAAAATCATCATGCCATCTTGTGACTCCAATGGTGTTACAAATTTGATTAGATCAAACTCATGCATAATCCAAAGAACTCAAATTGGCTATCAACCCAAAATAAAATTGCTCATACATAGAGCTCTGTCTTCCATGTTGTCTGCTATATATATAGAACCCCCTTCTTAAACTGATCTATAGGACCATACCCTCTCTTCCTCCCTGAATCTCACTTCTTTTATTATGCATGCAAAAGCAGGCCAACTGTAGGTTGAGGGGCAATATTTTATAGGTGATGTATTTATTTAATTGGAAAAAAATAAAGCAATTGTGATGATATACAAGATATATGTAAAATTGCATATATTTTAATTATACCTCTCTCTCTCACCCTTTGTATGTTGCATTTTCTTGTTAGATTGTTAACTCCTTGAGAAAGGACTTGCTTTTCTGCATGTGATAGCACACCAGAGGCACAAAATAATAATACCTCTAAATGCACTAACAGTTAAGAGGAAAACAATTATTACTTCTAATCTCTGTCTTTTTTAGACCTTAAATGTTACTGGTAACCAAACGTAAAAAAAACCCAAAAAACCCAAACCAACAACCTGAGAGAGACATAACTTCTGAGTTGATGATTTTCCTTTTACAATTAGTTACATGTTTAAACACGCAAAGAACAATAAAAGAAACTGAAAAGGTACATAGATCAACTTTTTACTCCTGGAAGCTCTGTAACTGCAGAGCCTTCAGAGTCTGAAAGCACTTGCTGAAGTAAGGGTGTGGTACCTTCATTTCTGCACTGTCTTCAGGGCTGGGCTCCCAGCCAGCAGTCATGGAGCTTCTTCCAGTTGGGGAGGTTCCTAAAGATGGGCTTGACCTGGTCCTGAGAAACACCCCTGCAGAGGAAGAAGAAGTTCTGTCCCTGCCCAGCCCAGCCAGGACTACCAGCTGGAGCGCCCCAGCAGCATGGTGAAGGTCAGATTTACCACCCTTATAATAACCAGATATTATAGGGGAGATTACATTTCATGGTCTCTCACATGTGTTTCATGGCTGTGAATTTGCTAGGACACAACTATAACCTCTTTCCCTAACAGACTTGTGTCAAGGTTTACACTGGTCTCTTTAAGTCTAAAAGTGCACTGCAAAATTACTGTAGCATTCACTTTTAGTTTGTTTTTTGCACAATCCTAAAGGGATACTGTCAGTATTGCAATTTAAAACACAGTAGTATTTTCTGTTCAATTCAGTTCTGTAATCTTGTAACTTCATAATTACATTTTGCATGCTCACACACTGGGACAACTTCATAGTTGTTTATGCTGGCATCCTGCATATTTCACAGTGTAAATGCTGGCTTAAGTTCATTAGGGCAAAAAGTTAGAGTATTCAAACACAGAAGTCCTTCCATCAACATAGCACTGTCTGCAACAGTTTAATAGGTATAACTCACTCAGCAGTGTGGTTTTTCCACATCCCTGAATGATGTAATTATACCAACATAAATTTGCCATGTAGAACAGGGCTGACTAAGGATCTCAGGCTGGGCCAAACACTAATAATGAAAAGTGGGGGTGGACAAAAGTTTAATGTTCTTATGTATCTCTATTTGGACAATCAAAATGAATTGGCTAGTTCCATTTTTATTCAGAGTCATTTTCAAATCACTGTTAACTTCTGACTGCTGTCTATTATTTAATTTAATTAGGTGTATTAAAAGCACCAGTCTAAATTCTGAAGTTTTTATACAAATGTTAAAACTAAGAGAAAAATATCTGGTAAAAATTTAAAAGAGGGCAAAGGCTGGAGAAGTGTTTCTTGTTTCTTCTTTTCCCAGAGGAAGAAAATTGTAAAAAGTGAAATCAAGGAAAAACACTTTCTCACAGTTTTAAACTTATGTCCACCTTAAAAGTATGAATAACAAGCACATGATAACCTTTTCCCCCACTTTTTCTCTAAAAACACCATTTGCGGTTGGCTTCCTCCTATTTGTCTTGGCAGTTTAGAAAGTCATTGGCAGATACACAGCGTATCTTACGTGCCTTGCATATCTGCCGTCAACTGCCACTGAAAAGTCCAGTAATTGTAGACTAGGGCCTACCCTCGCATCCAATAATGTCTGTGTGGTTAAGCATTTGTCAGTATTTTCACTAAAACTTTTAATGCCATGCTTAACAAACACAGGAGTTTTGGATGCACACAAATAGGATCGAGGCTGTAATGTGGGTAGGGATGGTTAGTTTTTTATGAACAGTATATCTTATATGTTTTAGGCAACAAACAAGCCACTATGGCATGGAATTCTTACAAGTGAACAACAGACAGGGAATAAGAGCTTGTTCACCACTTGTTTGTGCATTTTTACACAATTAAGAGCAATAGAGTAGTACACTATACACTAGCAAAATGAGGAGTACACTATAAATTAAACAGAAACCCTGTTAAAGTACTTATTGCTTTAATTAAAACTGAAAAGTTATAATGGAAATACTATTTGTTGCCAATTTTTCCTAACAATAAACCTTTAAATTTGAAATAGCTCGACCTTTTCAAAGTCAAAGCCATCGATAGTCAAAGCCACTATGACAGGAATGTAGAATTAAGAGCAATATTTTTCAGTGATATTGTAATGGAGGATTTTTTCTTTTGCATGGTATCATGCACTTATAAATGCAAAGTATTTTCATCAAGGGCAAGAAGTTTGAGAGAAGTGATCACCTAGTGTATATCAGGTTCTGTTTATAAAACCATGAAACTCCCTGGTTACAGTCAACAGGCATCCTCCCCCTACTACTAAAACTGAAAGGCCTTTTAAGAACTGACTAATTATATTCCTACACCAATAGGGTAAACTATAGAGAACAGAGCTATTTAAGGAAGAGGTAATCTACTTAAGAAATACAACCTTAGCACTCATCTGTGGCTTAAAGGCAGAGGCTCCACTGGATATGCCTGCAGGGGTGGGGGTGGGGCAATGCTGCATTGATTCAGAATTCCTCTTGGGCAGTGGTTCTCAACCTTTTGCAGGTTGTGGCACTCTTGGTGACATATTGTGACCCTACAGGAGACACCAGCCCACCATGCCCCTGCTCCAGGCAAAATCCAGCCATCTGTCCACTGTCTGCGACACACTAACCTCTGTATGGCAACAGAGTAATGTGTCCGGCACAGTGATTGAGAACCATTGCTCTGGGGCAGTGTCCTACACTAGCTACTCTGCCACCTGTAGGACAGTACGGTATGTTTCCTTCTGTTACTGACCAGCTGTGCCAGCACACTGCTTCTTTTTCAGAGAAGGGCATTGCTTGTGGCAAAAATTCTGCTCTCCAGCCAGTGTTGCTTATCTATACACAGGAGAGCAAAAGGAGGGTGAACTCTTCATTCCAGCCATATTACACCCCTTGAGTCTCATAGTATGGTGTTGAGTTGTCTGGCTCTGCTCCAGCAAAGCACTTAAATACATGCTGTACATCATGAGACGCTGCACTGGACTATTATTATACCTAGGACCATTGGGGCATTGAAGAAATTTGCTTCTAGGTGGAAGAATAAAAGCCTGATTAACCATAGATAGCTCACTTTTATCCAGTGTAGCTAAAAATCATATGGGTTTTTTTTTTTAAGTAATGTTTCCCATTGGGGCACTTTATTTTTAATTTTTTTATGTATTAACTAGCATTTTACCATGTATAGGTTATAGAAATTTTTTACGTTTGATTAAGTTTACAGTTGTCTTGAGTCAAAAAACCACAGTCTTTCAATATTAATGCATATTTGGAAAGAATAAATAATTTTGTAGCATTAAAAATAAAATGTTGAGGACCTCTGACTCAGGTGCACAGCATGGTGAGTCGTTGTGGCCTCAGAACCTTTGAATGCCAACTGAAAAGGCAGTAGAGAGTGTCTCTTCAGGAATCTTTTTATTCCTGTATGTGCCTTCTGGCTCGTCAAGGAAGGTCATAGAATCATAGAATCATTAGGGTTGGAAGGGACCTCATAGGTCATCTAGTCCAACCCCCTGCCAGAGGCAGGACCACTCCCACTTAAACCATCCCAGTCATGGTTTTGTCCAGCCGGGCCTTAAACACCTCCAAAGACGGAGACTCCACCACCTCCCTCGGCAGCTCATTCCAAGGCTTCACCACTCGCCTAGTAAAAAAGGCTTTTCTAATATCCAGCCTCGACCTCCCTAACCGCAACTTGAGACCATTGCTCCTCGTTCTGTCCTCTGTTATTACCGAGAACAGTCGAGCTCCATCTTCCCTGGAGCATCCCTTCAAGTAGTTGAAGGTTGCTATCAAATCCCCCCTCAATCTTCTCTTCTGCAGACTAAATAAGCCTAATGCTTTCAGTCTTTCCTCATAGGGCTTGTGCTCCAGCCCTTTAATCATTTTGGTTGCCCTCTGCTGGACTCTATCTAGCATGTCCCTGTCCTTTTTGTAGTGGGGAGCCCAAAACTGAACACAGTATTCTAGATGTGGCCTCACCAGTGCAGAATAGAGGGGAATGATCACATCCCTTGATCTGCTGGTAATACTTCTTTTGATGCAGCCCAGTATGCCATTGGCCTTTTTGGCAGCAAGAGCACACTGCTGACTCATATCTAGCTTCCCATCCACGATAACCCCCAGGTCCTTTTCTACACTGCTGCTACTTAGCTGAATGTTCCCCAGCCTGTAGCAGTGCATGGGGTTTTTCCGTCCCAAGTGCAGGATTTTACACTTGTCCTTATTGAACCTCATAAGATTTCTACTGGCCCACTGTTCTAGTTTATCTAGGTCTCCCTGAATCCTGTCCTTGCCCTCCAACGTGTCTACTGGTCCCCCCAGCTTGGTGTCATCCGCGAACTTACTGAGAGTGCAGTCTATTCCATCATTTAGATCATTGATGAAGATGTTGAACAGAACCGGCCCCAGGACTGACCCCTGTGGCACACCACTCGTTACTGGTTGCCAGCTAGACATGGAACCATTGATTCCTACACGCTGAAACCGTTGATCTAGCCAGTTTTCTATCCACCTTATAGTCCACCTATCCAACCCATACTTCCTTAATTTGCCAGTGAGAATGCTGTGGGAAACTGTATCAAAAGCCTTGCTAAAATCAAGGTATATCACATCAACAGTTCTTCCTGCATCCAGAAAACCAGTCATCTGATCATAGAAGGAAATGAGATTGGTCAGGCATGATTTACCCTTGGTAAATCCATGCTGCCTGTTCCTGACCACTTTATTTTCCTCTAAGTGTTTTAGGATGGATTCTTTGAGAACCTGCTCCATAATTTTTCCAGGGATTGAGGTGAGGCTGACTGGTCTGTAATTCCCTGGATCCTCCTTTCTCCCTTTCTTGAAAATAGGCACTACAGTTGCTTTTTTCCAATCCTCTGGCACCTCCCCCATTCTCCATGAGTTTTGAAAGATAATGGACAGCAGTGCTGCTATCTCATCCACCAATTCCCTTAGCACCCTTGGGTGCAGTTTGTCCAGCCCCATGGACATGTGCACATCCAGCTTCTTTAAGCAGTCCCTAACCTGACCTTCTCTCACCAAGGGCCTCTCTTCTTCTCTCCCATCTGCCATATCCATGGTAGTGGGCTGGGAGCTGACCCTGCCTGTGAAAACTGAAGCAAAAAAAGCATTGGGTACTTAAGCTTTTCCCTCATCCTCCATCACGAGGATGCCTGCCCCATTCAGCAAGGGACCTACACCATCTCTGATCCTCTTCTTGTTGTTAACATACTTGTAGAACCCCTTCTTGTTATCCTTTACATCCCTCGCTAGCCGCAACTCCATTTGTCCTTTGGCCTTTCTGATTTTATCCCTGCAGTCCCTAGCAATATCTTTATATGTCTCCTTGGTCATCTGACCAAGCTTCCACTTCCTGTAAGTGTCCTTTTTATGTTTAAGCTCAGAGCAGAGTTCTTGGCTAAGCCATTCTGGCTGCCTCACATGTTTGTTCTTTCTCCTAATTGGAATGGCAACCTCCTGTGCCCTTAGCAGGGTTTCTTTAAAATATAACCAACTTTCTTGGACTCCTTTTCCCTGCAGATTAGCTTCCCAAGGGATCCTGCCCATCAGTTCCCTGAGGGAGCCAAAATCTGCTTTTTTGAAGTCCAGGGTTTTTGTTTTGCTTCTTTCTTTCCTTTCTTTAATCAGGATCCTGAACTCAACCATGTCATGGTCACTACTGCCTAGCTTGCCATTTACCTGTACCTCCCTGATCAATTCTTCCCTGTTTGTGAGCAGCAGGTCGAGAGGTGCAAGGCTCCTAGTTGGTTCCTTTAGCATTTGTACTAGAAAGTTGTCCCCAACACTCTCTAAAATTTTCCTGGATTGCCCATGCAGTGCTGTATTGGCCTCCGAGCAGATGTTAGGGTAACTGAAGTCCCCCATGAGCACCAGGGCCTGTGATCTAGAAGCTTCCGCTAGTTGTCCATAGAACACCTCATCCACCTCCTGCTTCTGGTCTGGTGGTCTATAGCAGACACCCACCACAACATCCCCCTTGTTGCTTCCCCCTCTCGGTGTAACCCACAGACTTTCTACTGGGACGCTTCCACTTCCATAATGGAGCTCTGAGCAGTCATAGAGCTCTTTTACATATAGTGCTACTCCTCCCCCTCTTCTTCCCTGCCTGTCTTTCCTGAACAGTTTATTCCCATCCATGGCAGAGCTCCAGTCGTGCAGACTATCCCACCACATGTCCGTTATTCCTATGATATCATAGTTCCTTGTCTGCGCTAGTACTACAAATTCTTCTTGCTTATTTCCCAGGCTCCTCGCATTAGTGTATAGTCACCTAAGATACCCAGCCGATAGCCCTACTTTGTCATTTTGATTTTCAATTCTATTACATATACCTCCTTGCATTTTTTCTTGGACTTCTCCTCCCCCACTCTCCTCACGTATTGGGGCTTCAGTAGAACACTTAAGACAGTTATTTGATTCCCCCCCCCATGTTCCAACTAC
>ML683488.1:4400-25773 GCA_007922195.1 Podocnemis expansa | reverse complement strand
AAATTCACGCCTACAAACTTTGCTAACTTATCCTTAAAGATACTGAACTGAATTTCTGAGTTTGGGTGAGATGTTAACACTGCCTTTACTGATAACCTCTCTGATGGCTGTATTCTGAAATTCACTTCAGTTCTCTCAGTCACCTGGACATCACAGGTTTTGAGTCCAAGGCCAACAATACCAACTAGTGGCAGTACGCTAGACTGTGTCATCTAGCGACAAGGGTCAGTGGCCATCTTAGCCTCGCAGCAGGATTCAGCAGGTATGTCACCCAGTGGCAAGAGACAGTGGCCAGGAGAAGGGGAATGCAGGCCCTCGCTGCTCTACCAATTTCCAACCTAAGGCCCAAAGAAACAATAACGCGAATTGCTGGGCATAGGAAGTGGACACCCCTACACATGCTTCCTGAGCCACTTCCTACCCTGGCTCCAGATCCTCTGTGGGTATCACTGGTCCATTGGAGTTCTTTGGATAAACTTCACAGAGGATATTCCTCTGCCTACAGCGGTCCAGCATTCATGATTGAAGAAAGGTCTGCAACAGCTTGGCTGTGAGGCTTAGTCTCAGCCTTTGGAAGCCCCAGAGACTCCTCCGCTCCTTTCTTTAGTCAGCCCAGATTGAGATGAGTTGCTTCCTTTGATCCCTTCCTCCTGGCTTCCTATGTCCAGAGCAACTCCTTAACCCTCACCTCACCAGTGTGGGATGGGACACCCTGTCACAGTGCCTAAATACACTCATGGTTTCTTTTGCTTCATAACAAACACCCTTTTCTTTCTTATGTGCAGTCATGTCCAGGGAATATAGTCAGTTCTTCAGAATCACATTCAAATGCAAAATCTGAACTCTGACCTGGAAAGATATTTATACACACACGTGTGTGTACAGACACACTTAGTTAAAGTGAAGTGACAGAGATGGTGAGTACATTAGACTAGAAAAGTTGTGGACACATTTCGATGGCCTGAGTGTGTGTGACTTCTCAAGAATTGCACTGTTAAAAATAGAGTTTTAAGGCTTCTCTTCCTAATGAAGACATTGGCTTCCATTCAAGTAACAACTATAACTTAGGCTCAGTCCTAACAGAGTTACTGCTATCAAAATAATTAAGAACATACTGTACAAGTTTTGTTTGTTTCCAGTTGGAATCTAGGAAATCTATTCATCTGGATAACTTTAAAAGAGAGAAGTTAATTAATAGATGAAAAATTGGGAGGACTGAGACAGAAGTAGAGCTGTAGTGGTGTCATCTGTTTTATAGTCTATTGATGGGCGGGGGTTAACGTTAAGTTGTACAGGAGGCTCTCTTAACATAGGCTTTGTTGTGGTGCTGTGCTTTTGAGATACTGGCTAAGTGGGGACAGGTGTAGTAGGATGAGAAGAGGAAGCCAGCATCTGGGGTGGGTGACACCATGAGACAAAAATGGACAAACGAAGGTGGGCAATAAGAGTACCAATGGCAGAGGCGGAAGCAGAGGTATAGTGTATTCTTGGGACTTTGTGGAAAATAATGACACCTTATTAGCTGGCAAGTTCCAAAGGGGTAGCTTTGTTAGTCTAGTTCAGTGAAACAAACAAGGAGTCCTGTGGAGCATAAAGTCTAACCAATTTATTTATGGCATGAGCTTTTGTGGGGGAAATTCCCACTTTATCAGATGCTTAGAAAATGACAGAACTTACAGAATGGGAGGAAATAAATGCAGGGAAGCGTACATCATGGTCACACTGTAACAGCAAATCACAGCAGTTGTTAAGATTCAAACACTGGGGAACAGTATATAGAGGGAGATGAGGTCAAATCACCTCTTGTAATGAGAAGAAAAAAGTCCAAAGTCCTTATTTAGTCCTGAAGAAGTGCAGTCAAATTTGCAAATTAATCCCAACTCTGCTGTTTCTCCTTGAAGCCTTCAGCTGTTATTGATTTGTCTGAGTACAGCAATTAGTAAATCATCAGGGGAGCGATCAGGAAGATTGAAGTGCTCACCTACTCGTTTTTGAATACTGTGATTTCTGATGTCAGACTTGCGCCCATTTATTCTTTTGCACAGTCTGCCCTGTTTGTCCAATATGTAAGGTGGAGGTGCATTTCTGGCACATGATGGCATAAATCACATTAGTGGATGAGCTGGTGAATGAGCCTTTGATGCAGTAGCTGGTTTTATAAGGTCCTGTAATAGTGTCTTTTGTGCAGATATGTGGGCAAAGTTGGCAGCGTGGTTTGTTGCAGGGATATGTGCCTGCTTTAATGGTTCTGTTTTTAGGTCTGTAGCTGCTGGTGAATATCTGCTTCAGGTTGCAGGGCTGTCTGTAAGCAAGGAGAGGTCTGTCTCCCAAGGCTTCAGAGAGTGAGGTATCGTCTTGTAGAACAGGCTGTAAATCCTTGATCATGTTTTGTAGAAGTTTGATGGGGGGGTCGTAGGTGATGACTAGTGGCATTCTGTTGTTTTCTGTCTTGGCCTTCTCCTGTAGTAGTTGACTTCGGGGTACCTGCCTAGTTCTGTCATTCTGTTTCTTCATTTCCACAGCTGGGTTCTGCCGTTTTAAGAATGCTTGATAGAGATCCTGAAGGTGTCTGTCTCTCTCTGAGGGATTGAACCAAATGGGGCTTGGATGTAGAAAATGGATCATGTGGTGTGTTTTGGATGAAATCTCAAGGAATGGTAGTAACTATACCACTCAGTAGGTTTTCAATATAGGGTGGTGTTTATGTGTCCATTCCTAATTTGTACTGTAGCGTCCAGAAATTGAATCTCCTGTGTGGAGTGTTCCAGGCTAAATTTAATTGTGGAGTGGAAATCTCTGTCGAAATCTTCAAGGGTGTCCCTGCCAGAGGGTCCAGATGATGAACATTTATTTCATCAATGTAGCATAAGTAGAAGAGAGGTGCTTTGGGATGAGACTTGAGGAAATGTTGTTCTCAGTCACCCATAAAAGTGCTGGCATTATTGTAGGGCCATGTGGATACCCATACGAGTGTTGCTGACTTGAAGATATAAATTATCCTCAAGTCTGAAATGGTTGTGGGTAAGTACAAAGTCACACAGTTCAGCCACAAGGTGTTAATTGGGGGAGCAGAAACATATTTGACAGCTCTTTTGTGTTCAGTCATGTGGCAGTGAGAGATCAATTGCAGGGAGTCATAAAGAATCTCCTTAAGTTGTGATTCCACTCTCTGCTGTGTGGGTTGCCAGTTCTGTTTACTGGAGAATAAGGGTGACAGAGTCATTACCCTGCTGCTTCACCTTTCTTTCCTCTTCCTTTGTGGCACTGGGCAGATAAAGGAACTCTCTTTGCCTCTCCAAGGCCTAAGTGCTGTAATTCATAGTATCACAGAATCATAAAAACTGGAAGAGGTCATCAAGTCTAGCCACCTGCACTCATGGCAGGATGAAGTACCCTCTTAAACTATTCCTGCCAGGTGTTTGTCTAACCTGCTTTTCAATATTTCCAATGATGGAGATTCTACAACCTGCCTAGGAAACTTATTCCAGTGGTTAATAACCTTGACAGTTAGGAATTTTTTCCTCACATCTAACCTAAACCTCTTTTGTTGTAATTTAACTCCATTGCTTCTTGTCCTATCAGTGGCAGTTAAGGAGAACAGATTTTCTCCCTCCTCCTTGTGACAGTCTCTTAGAAAAAAGAGGTTAGATAAAACTGTTATGTCCCTTCTCAGTCTCCTCTTTTCTAGTCTAAACAAACCAAGCTCTTTCAATCTTCCCTCATAAGTTGAGTGTTCCAGACCTCTAATTATTCATGTTGCTCTTCTCTGAATTTTCTGCAGTTTGTCCACATCTTTCCTGAAATGAAGCACCCAGAACTGTACACAATACTCCAGTTGAGGCCTAATCAGGGCAGAGGAGAGCGGAAGAATTACTTCTTGTGTCTTACTTACAATACTCCTGTTAATATATTCCAGAATGTTGTTTGCTTTTTTTGCAACAGCTTTACAGTGTTGACTCACATTTAGCTTGTGGTCTACTGTGACACCCAGATCCTTTTCTGCAGTACTCCTTTCTAGACAATCATTCCCCATTTTGTATATGTACAATGGATTGTTCTTTCCTGAGTGGAGTAATTTACACTTGTCTTTAATGAATTTCATTCTGTTTATTTCACACCATTTCACCAGTTTGTCCAAATCATTTTGAATTGTGATCCTGTCCCTCAAAGGACTTGCAGCCCCTCCCAGCTTGGCATCATCAGCAAACTTAATAAGTGTAATCTCTATGCCATCGTCTAAATCATTGATGAAAACATTTAACAGAATCGGACCCAGAACTGATCCCTGTGGTACCCTGTTTGTTATGCCCTTCTAGCATGACTGTGATCCATTGATAACTACTCTCTGGGAGCGGTTATCCAACCAGTTTTTCACTTATCTTATAGTAGCTCCATCCAGGCTGTACTTTCCAAGTTTATCAATGAGAAGATGATGTGAGACCATATCAAAAGCCTTACTAAAGTCTAGATGCACCACATTTACCACTCTTCCCACCCCCATTCACAAGCCTTGTTACCCCATCATAGAAAGCTATCAGGTTGGTTTGACACACATTTTTCTTGACTAGTCCATGCAGACTATCACTTAGCACCTTAATCTCTTCTAGATGCTTGCTAATGGATTCCCAAATTATTTGTTCCTTTATTTCCTGCTACAGAGGTTAAGCTGACTGGTCTATAATTCCCTGGGTTGTCCTTATTTTCCTTTTTATAGATGAGCACTACATTTGTTCCTTTCCAGTCTTCTGGGACCTCTCCATTCTTCCATGATTTTTCAGAGATAATAGCCAATCGCTCATATATCTCCTCAGTCAGCTCCTTGAGTATTTGAGCATAGCATCAGGTCCTGGTGCCTTGAAGACATTTCACTTGTCTAGGTAACTTTTGTTTTTTCCCTATTTTAGCTTCTGATCCTGTCCCATTTTTACTGCCCTCTCCTACATCAGGCACCTGGTCACCACCAACCTTCTTGGTGAAAACCAAAATGAAGAAATCAAGAATCATAGAATGATATGGTTGGAAGGGACCTCATGAGGTCATCTAGGCCAACCTCTTGCTAAGAGCAAGACCATTCCCACTAAATCATTCCAGCCAGGGTTTTGTCTAACTGCGCCTTAAATGTTTCCAAAGAGGGTGATTCCACCACCCCCAGGTAACCCATTCCAATGCTTCACCACCCACGGAGTAAGAAAGTTTTTCCTCATATCCAATCTTGATCACCCCAGCTGCAGCTTGAAACCATTCATTTCTCCTTGTTCTGTCCTCTGTTACTACTGAGAATAGCCTAGCTGCCTCCTTGTTAGAGCACCCCTTCAAGTAGTTGAAGGTTGCTATCAAATCCAGCCTTCTCTGCAGACTAAATAAGCCTATTTCATTCAGTTTCTCCTCATAAGTCATATGCCCCAGCCCCCTAATAATTTTTGTTGCCCTCTGCTGGACTCTTTTTAATTTGTCAACATCCCTTCTGTAGTGTGGAGCACAAAACTGGGCAAAGTATTCCAGATGGGGCCTCACCAGTGCCGAATAGAGGGGAATAATCATATCCCTCAATCTGCTGGCAACACTCCTACTGATGCAGCCCAATATACCATTGGCCTTTTTGGCAACAAGAGCGCATTGTTCACTCATATCCAGCTTCTCATCTATCATAACCCCCAGGTCCTTTTCTACAGTGCTGCTTCTTAGCTGATTGGTCCCCCACCTATAGCAGTACATGGGATTTTTCCGTCCTAAGTGCAGGACTTTGCACTTGTCCCTGTGGAACATCATGATATTTCATTTGGCCCAAAGCTCTAGTTTGTCTAGGAAATAATTTAGTTCCTCTGCTATTTCCACATTTTCTGTTATTGTTTTCCCCTCTTTGTTGAGTAAGGGATGTATATTGCCCTTGGTTTTTCTTTTATTTCTAATGTATTTAAAATTTTTTTTGTTACCCTTCTTGCTTGTTTTTTGTATTAAGAGGTATTTATTTATTTGACGTTTGAGCAGAAACAATATAGTGAGAGGACAGTGAATGCTTTCTATTATAAATATGCTCTCGTGACTTTCTTTGAAGCAAACCCAGAGTCGAAAAAGCTTGGAGTTGAAAGTTGAATTTTGGCATAGAAGCAGCTTTCTCTAGTGTGTTGGAGAGAAAATTGATTTGACCAAGTTATAAGCCTCTGAAGATCACATACAGCACAGGTTCAATATATTGTGTTCAGGGTTTTGTTTTCTTATGCTTGCAAAACATGCAACTCAGGAAATCTGCAATATGTATTTCTGTTCAGTTAATTTAGCTATGCTGTAGAAAGCAGAAATGTGGATGGAGTTCATAGGCTGGGTCTTGCTTTCTATGAATATTGTAGATGAATACAAGTACTCTTGAAAAGTGAATTTTATGTATTCTGTGGCTAACACAATTTGTGACTTATTTAGTCAACTAACAGTGCAATTTTCAAATTTTATACATGTAAATGCAATTAGAAATTCATACTGTTAACTTGTTATATAAGTCATCCAAACAGTCAACAAACTGTTAACAATAGCCAGTGTCTGATATAATGGAATGTATGTGCAATATTCACACTGAAGTCATCATGGCTGACCCTCAATACAAGAATTATTTGATGAGGACACATTTTTAAAAACAAATTCACTAATCCTATAATTTATTCATTCTTGGAAAAAAGGCAAAGGTAATTCAATAAAATGTTTGTTATGAATTATTTAATGAGTTCTAACATTTAGAATAAAGATGTTAACTTAGATGAAAGCCGAAATGCCAGAACTATGTAAGACCTGACAGGAGGTGAGATGGCATTCAACGTGTTTGAGAGTATTACGTTTGAGGAAAACTTGAGTATGAAAATTAAACAGTATGCCATATTTCCCCATGTTGTGTGTCCTGGCTCTTATGCACTGTGGTGTGTGGCATGGGGGTGGTAACAACATAAAGAATTTGCATTAAGTATAATGGATTCTGCCACATCTTCTGTATGATGTATGATATCATGTGTTATGATGATAGATGGTGATCTTATGATTAGAGCCCTGCGCGGATACAAAAATGTGGTACCGCATCCAATCCACTTCCGCTCAATGATAACATTAATCCAATCCGAAATCCGCATGCCAGGATTTAGCTGCATCTGTAACCGTAGGTGCAGCCGAGCTTAGGCTTACATACAACTATTCAGACTTTGATTGGTTCATTCCCCATATGGGTCCCACCCACTTTTCCTTTCTTGTTTGTGGTTTGCATGCTGTGCTATCAATCAGATTTCTTTGCCCACCTATGAAATCTCTGATTGACAGCAATGGCTTGCCAACTGGAAGCAAGAAAAGGAAGAAGCGGGCAGGGGAATTAGCCAATCAAAGGCCAGCAGTGAGTCTCCAAGTCCCACCTTGAGACTCTGATTGGCTGGCAGATCACAATCTAGGATTGACGAGAGCGCTTCTTGTTTCCCCTGTGCAGCAGGTTCCGCAACAGATCCCACTGTGATAAGGTAACAATAGAAGCTGCATCCGTGAGTTGATCCGCAGCAATGGGTCTGCGGTTATCTGCACCTGCACCCGCGGATGTGGATCCCCCTGATCTGCAGTGGATACCCGCAGATTTGCAGGGCTCTACTTATGGTCAGTGACCTAGCTGTAATGTGACAGAAGGAGATGATATGTGAAAATAAGATTAAAGGAAATATTTGAAATTAAAGGATGTATGTCATCTATGCGCACTACATTCTGAGCCATAGTATTTATGGCTTAATTGTGAATTATACTCAGACAGATACTAGTGAGAGGCGAACCACAGCTGGTTTGGGGCTTCAGCTGGTTCAGTCTGAATATTTACTGGAAATGTGTTTGAACTTTTAAAGATACTTAATGATCTAGACTTCACTTCTTTCTAGAGTCTCTTTCTGTCTACCACTAATAATTCCTCCAACTGCATGTCCCTCTCAGTACCTTCCCTTCCAGTGATGGGCCTCCTCCTTCCTAATCTTGCTTTTGGTGACCTTATCATGAGGTTGTTTTCTTCCTTTAATTGCTGCTTCACCCCGCATTTATCTTTTGTGGACATGAAAATCTTCAGGTGAAGGTGCTGCTCTCTCTGCCACCAGACACTTAAAGAGAAAGAGAAAGAGAAAGAGAGAGAAAGGATCCTGTGAAAAGAAGTGTAACTCTCTACTGAAGACCACAGCAGGGGGGGGATTATGTTTGCTGACACAAATATATACGAAAGAGGATGTATGCTACTTCTTGAACTTTTAACATAGAGCATCCAGTAGGAACAATAGCTTCCTTCCTATTTCTGACCAAAAAAAGTAAACAGAATATGGTTCCTGCTGTGTTAGAGTTGAACAGCTTGTCTTTACCACCCCTCTGTGCTTTGTGTTCACCACCTCTCCACCCGCTTCCTAATGGATTTATGTCAGCAAACATAACCCCCTCCTGCTGTGGTCTTCGTTAGACAGCTGAACACTCTTCTACAAAGTCCTTTCTACTTCTTTGGTAACTGAGGCTTACCTATCACTGTTCCCCTTTATCTTCCAGTACACTTCATCTCTCCTAAAGAAATCATATCAGATACAATACAACTTCCATACATCACAGAGATTAATTAATATATTTTCTCAGAATTAAAGCAGTCTAAAACAGGAGGAAAAATACTTCTTTATTTAAACAAATTCTTATATTGACACTGCAGGTATCTGTCCCATAACTAATTTCGTTGTTTTAGCCACCAGACTTAGAATTGCTAATTGTAACTACCGGTAATTATTATTTTCAGATTGATTTAATCCATAGTGAGAATTCTCACTCTGTGAACTTTCAAAAAGTGCTGGACAGAGCAAAATGGGAAGTTTTCTTAAAATATCTGTTACAGAGACTGGCTAAATTTATAAATCGAAGTAGTTGATGGTGTGAAACCTGGAAAGTACAGTATTAATATGAGATATAAAGTGAATATTTAGGGCAAATTTAGGTTTCAATTTATTTCTGTACCTGAGGCTACAGAACTTGTTTTCCATGTCATTTAGACGTGCAATGTCACCCCTTTCAGCACTGAGTCATTCTTGCTGTATACTGAGTCAAACATCACCTGAAGAACTGGTGAAAACAAGTTTCACTGGTCTTATAACAATAAAAATAACTTAATCTTTTTCCTTATTTTTCTATTTAGTTATAGAAAAATGTGGTAAATTTTTCAAGTAAAAAGGAAAATGCTTCTGTGAGAATATACTGCATTTTTCATTGTGTTAAAGAGTGAAAAGTTGTATCTTGTTTTTAGATAGATTTTTGCCTCTTATTCTTTAGTTTATTTTCAAAATGATTAGATTTCATTCTACATCAAAACTTTGAGTTTTTGGAAATAAAATAAAAATCCTATAAATTCCATAGAAAAATCTGTAGTATACACATGGAAAGATATATTTTTAATTAATGTATCAACTAATAGTGGTTATTAACACATATAGAGTTCTGATGACTCTATAACACCTAATGTGAAATTTTATGTCTGTGAGTGAATCTGATTAAAAAAAATAATGTAAGGTAAAACCATATTTATAGTTAATTGCTCAATAATTTAGTGTATCTTAGAAAAAATTACATTTTTCTGATACATGCATGTTGCAATGTGAATGTCTGTGTCATCTTTCCAGGAGTATGTATGTGATATTTACCATATAGTACTTCTCAAGTGACATAAAAGGCACATTACCTCTGCTTGTGGAACTCCTATTAATATTACCACTAGATTGAAAACCCTCTCTGTCTCTAAATGTGGGTGTTTGTGTTGGATTTTTGTCTGATTTTTTTCCTATGCTTTTTAAAACTATTGCTATTCATGAAATATGAAGAATTTATAAAAGTTATTTTCATAAATTGTAAGCTACATGATAATTTTTCTTCTACGAAATAACATCAACTGAAGCATCATAAACATATATGTAAGTAAAGTTCATTTAGCTATTGGTTGTTCAAAATAAACAAGAAAAACATCAAGTGTAGTCATAAACCAATCAGGACTAAAAAGACACTTTAAATGCTCAGACTGTCTGACGTCCCTATAGCTATTGAGACTAGGTTATTATCTTGGACAGCAGCTGTCTTCCAGGTAATGTATCACTTTCTATTTTCTTTTACTTTTGCTTAATGAGAATAGATAGTGTGCATGGATTTTATCCAGCAGTTTGAAACTAACTGAGCAATTAAAGGTATAACAAGCATTTTGCACAGAATATTGCAGAATGCGTGCTGCTAAAGTATTATGATTATTTCCTGATATAATGCCATTTGAAAGACAAGTATGAAGGCAAGCACCCTGTCTCAAAGAGTTGTAGCCCCCTCCCAAAAAAACCCCAATAGTCTTGATTTGAGTGGTCACTCTCACGTCTTGTCTTTGTTCAAACACTTTTATTCATATATTGGTTAATAATTCTGGGAAGAGAAAGAATTTACTGAAGACGAGTCTTAGGAGGAGGATCTGAAAGAGAAATAGCACTGTTGATGAGGACAGGATGAGGTCCTCAAAATTAGTGGACATGGGGAATAAGACACAAAGGCAGGAGTGAGCTTTAATCTTCTGTGGAAAAGATGAGCAGGGCCAGTAAAAGGTTTAAGACATGGTTGAATCAGCAGGCAAGGTAGATGATTTTTGTGCAAGTATGGGGAAATGAAAGCCAAAGTCCAAAATGCCAAAGAGGATCAACCTTGCACAGCCTGAAAGTGTGCAATCATTTTAAAGAGACAAGATAGGTCATGTAATATCTTTTATTGGACCTTCACTGCAAACGATCATTTTAACATATTCACTCAAAAGGTCTTGCTGGGATGGGCTCTTAGATAAGTATCTTATTTTTATGAGGGCATTGGGGAAACAGCAATAATAAAATCTGTCTGTGGCATAAAACAGAATATAAAATATAGGAGAATAGAAACAGTGAATGGAATGGAATGCATGAGACAGAGCAACACTGAGAAGTTACACATTCAATTCATTTGTAACATTAAAATTTTTTAAAAATAGGGGCCACAGGTTTCTTCAAAGCAAATAATATGAGAGTCTGTTTCAATGAAACTTACATCATTTGCCAGTTTTTTGAAACCTCAGAACTGTCCCTCACCACTAGTTTTATTGCTTCAGGCATCTTAAAAATAATCAATTGGTTTTGAATGAAATGTGTGACAGCAGTTTTCAACTCTATTTATTATGTAAAAAAAAAGATTTTATTTTGGTAAATAGCTAATGCACCACTAATTTTCAAAAAGCTGTTTGTGCACAATTTAAGGCAAAACTTTGGCTGAGCTTTTTATGAAGATAAATTGATGATTGTTAGGATTGTCTTTGTGTAATCCATATTACAGTAGTTTAAAGAGTGAAAGACTGGTGCTGAAGCTCCCTCTGACTTTCATAGTGCAGGATTAGGGCCCTAGAGCCAGATTCTCAGGCAATATAAATCAGCATAGCTCCAATGAAGTCAAGAGAAGTGTGCTGAATTACCCCAGATGAGAAGAAAGAAGTTGTTAAAAAAAAAAAAAAAAAAAAGGCAAGGAGTCCTGTGGCACTTAAGGAAATAACTATACATTTATCAAGATGTAAAACTGAAAGTATAGGTAACTTTAATGGTTATTAGAGCTCTTTGCAAAAGTAAGACAGTTAGTTATAATGTAAAACTTAAATTACACTTTTTATTGATTCTCCTCATTGGTTCTGTACTGAGAATCATGATACAAAATAGACTGTTATCGGGTGTTTTGTTGGTTCTGAACTTGTTAAACAGATTTTTCTGTGCAATTGACATGTTTAAATTAGGAACTGTTTTGTTTTCGAGTAACTACCACTTAAGGCTGCTTAAATTAAATTTTTGCTGTGATACTCATAGAAGAAGCAATGTCACATAATGAAGATTTCAGTGTCCCATGATTCCAGCACTGTAAAAAAAAATACTTAAAAATATGTAAATAAATGAAAAAGTTTAAACTGCTGGTGCACAGCTGATGGTGGTGATCAGGCTGAAAATGAACACTAGTGTGGGATCATATTGTCATACTTGAAACCTCAGGTTTAATTGCGGCTCAACTGGGATGAACCTTATGGTTTTTTCTGTCCCTACTTAAAAAGATCCTGCTTTAGCTTTAAGTCTTTGCTGTGCCTTTGTTAGATCACATGTAGATTCCAGGTTGGCCCCTGCATTTTCATTACATGTAGGTGTATGAAAATGGTGCTCTTTGCTCAATGCCTAATAGGGCAAGTGAGGCATTCTGAAAAAGGACAACAAGGAAGATTTTCAAAAGCATCTACATTGACTTTGTAAAGACTTATGCTCCTCAGTGACTTTGGCACATTTGAAAATTCCCTTCTCTATTGACAGATGCTCTGGAATAACATGAGTAGCCATAAACCATCTATAAGCAAAGGCACTAGGCACTAAGGCTATGTCTATACCTAAAACTTTAGTTCAGACTTGGTTAGTACAAAATAAGTACTTTGAAAGTTAGTTCTAACTAAGCACAAATTTTTTTAGTTCAAACTAACTCTTAGTTTAAAATATGCATGGTTTTTTTTTTGTTCTAACTTAATTTTAGTTTGAACTAATAAAAGCACATCTAGTTTGAAGTAAAAATTAGTTCAAACTAAAAAAAAAAAAAACTGCTTAATTTGAACTAACCACTAGTTTGAACTTATTTAGTCAAAACCAGCATGCCTGCATTGTGTTAGTTTGAACGAAATATGCAAATAAGTTTGAACTACACAGTTAGTTTGGACTAACCAGCTGAACTAACTAGTTCGATCTAAGCTTTGCTTAGTTCAAACTAAAAAAATTTTTAGTTCAAACTAGGCAAAGCCTAGTGTAGACAGGGTTCAAATTAGTTTGTATTAAGGCTCCTTAATTTGAACTAATTTGCTAGTGTAGACATAGCCTAAGAGTACAAACAGCCTTTTTTATTGATCTTATAAGGGAATGTAGACCTAGATTCATAGAGGAATCATAGGTGCTATAGGCCGCAAGGAATGGTAGAGAGAGGAAAAGATCAGCCTCTAAGTGCCTCCCTGGAAAGTGGGGCAGGGCAGGTTTAATCATGGAAAAAAAGCTGCCTTTCAAATTTCATAGAACTCCTTGGGTCTCTCTGAATACTCCTTGACCTTTAACAGCCACAGCCACATGATCATTTACGTCATACTACCTACTACTATGTGGTTATCTCTATTCAGATTTGCTTGCTGACTGTAACCACTTCTGTGCCCCTCACAAATCTGTCACTGGTGGTTTCAAATGATGGATGTTCTCATTAGACCTGGTCAAATATATCACATTTTGAATGTCTTTCTATGGAAGAAGATTCTTGGAGGGTGGGGAGAATTGCAGAAAAACCTTCTTGTTTTTTGACCAGCACTAGTTCTATCCAATGTCCTGGACTATAATTTCATTCATACACTGGGATGAATCTTATGTTCCCACAACTTTCCATGTTAGGATAGGCAACACTATACCCACAGGCCTTGGAGAAGACAAAAGAAAAATGAGTCATGTTAGAGGTGACCAAAACTACTGGCCACATCTCCATTGAGAATTCAGTCTGGGACATAAGCAAGTTTCCAGGGTTCTGCAATCTTAGTGAAGTCTAGGCTGATAAGTATTCTTTTTGTCTTAACTGGTATCATGAAAAGGCACTTTGCAGTGCCACACTGACTGAGTTACTAGGATATCTTCCTGTCCCCTGAAATGCCTAGGATGAGGAAGAAGTGAAGAGAGAGCAATCACCCTTTGCATCTCCCTCCCAAATGTAAGTGAGAAGAAACCCACGCCCAATTCACTTAGCACCTGGCACAGAATGGGAAAGAGGAAGACGGAAGAGACTGTACAATGGGGTTAGAGAGATTATAAAATAATAATAGGGCGATGTTTAAACATTGCTTCATAACATTTATCTTGAGATTTTTCCACTAGTATATGGTGATACATACATACAAAGCTGGCAACCTCAACCATAATGGCACAGACATCTACACTCTTATTTATCAAGGAAGTAAAATTTCTAAGAGAATATGTACCTTCCTTTAAAAATATAAAAGAGAGAGAGAGGGAGAATTGCAGGGACACTTAGAAGCTCGTACATTTTTCAAAACTGCTTTAATTTTGCCAACATTAGCCTATTTCATGTTGAAGCTATCTCTTCATGCACAATCAAAAAGGACCTAGCATAGTGCAGATGTGTTGTGGTAGTTGGGCAATGAGCAAATTTGTGCTTGTTTGCATAGGCATAATCTGTTCACAGCAATTACAACTAAGAAAAAATATTCTCAGTTAGAGACCAAAACAGACCAGGCTTTAATTGGTGATTTACCTCACAGCTATCTAAAAATAATTGTATGATAGCAGACAATAAGCTTTTTACCTAGATGGAGCATTTGTACACAAATAAACAATACTAGCAAAATCATCATGCCATCTTGTGACTCCAATGGTGTTACAAATTTGATTAGATCAAACTCATGCATAATCCAAAGAACTCAAATTGGCTATCAACCCAAAATAAAATTGCTCATACATAGAGCTCTGTCTTCCATGTTGTCTGCTATATATATAGAACCCCCTTCTTAAACTGATCTATAGGACCATACCCTCTCTTCCTCCCTGAATCTCACTTCTTTTATTATGCATGCAAAAGCAGGCCAACTGTAGGTTGAGGGGCAATATTTTATAGGTGATGTATTTATTTAATTGGAAAAAAATAAAGCAATTGTGATGATATACAAGATATATGTAAAATTGCATATATTTTAATTATACCTCTCTCTCTCACCCTTTGTATGTTGCATTTTCTTGTTAGATTGTTAACTCCTTGAGAAAGGACTTGCTTTTCTGCATGTGATAGCACACCAGAGGCACAAAATAATAATACCTCTAAATGCACTAACAGTTAAGAGGAAAACAATTATTACTTCTAATCTCTGTCTTTTTTAGACCTTAAATGTTACTGGTAACCAAACGTAAAAAAAACCCAAAAAACCCAAACCAACAACCTGAGAGAGACATAACTTCTGAGTTGATGATTTTCCTTTTACAATTAGTTACATGTTTAAACACGCAAAGAACAATAAAAGAAACTGAAAAGGTACATAGATCAACTTTTTACTCCTGGAAGCTCTGTAACTGCAGAGCCTTCAGAGTCTGAAAGCACTTGCTGAAGTAAGGGTGTGGTACCTTCATTTCTGCACTGTCTTCAGGGCTGGGCTCCCAGCCAGCAGTCATGGAGCTTCTTCCAGTTGGGGAGGTTCCTAAAGATGGGCTTGACCTGGTCCTGAGAAACACCCCTGCAGAGGAAGAAGAAGTTCTGTCCCTGCCCAGCCCAGCCAGGACTACCAGCTGGAGCGCCCCAGCAGCATGGTGAAGGTCAGATTTACCACCCTTATAATAACCAGATATTATAGGGGAGATTACATTTCATGGTCTCTCACATGTGTTTCATGGCTGTGAATTTGCTAGGACACAACTATAACCTCTTTCCCTAACAGACTTGTGTCAAGGTTTACACTGGTCTCTTTAAGTCTAAAAGTGCACTGCAAAATTACTGTAGCATTCACTTTTAGTTTGTTTTTTGCACAATCCTAAAGGGATACTGTCAGTATTGCAATTTAAAACACAGTAGTATTTTCTGTTCAATTCAGTTCTGTAATCTTGTAACTTCATAATTACATTTTGCATGCTCACACACTGGGACAACTTCATAGTTGTTTATGCTGGCATCCTGCATATTTCACAGTGTAAATGCTGGCTTAAGTTCATTAGGGCAAAAAGTTAGAGTATTCAAACACAGAAGTCCTTCCATCAACATAGCACTGTCTGCAACAGTTTAATAGGTATAACTCACTCAGCAGTGTGGTTTTTCCACATCCCTGAATGATGTAATTATACCAACATAAATTTGCCATGTAGAACAGGGCTGACTAAGGATCTCAGGCTGGGCCAAACACTAATAATGAAAAGTGGGGGTGGACAAAAGTTTAATGTTCTTATGTATCTCTATTTGGACAATCAAAATGAATTGGCTAGTTCCATTTTTATTCAGAGTCATTTTCAAATCACTGTTAACTTCTGACTGCTGTCTATTATTTAATTTAATTAGGTGTATTAAAAGCACCAGTCTAAATTCTGAAGTTTTTATACAAATGTTAAAACTAAGAGAAAAATATCTGGTAAAAATTTAAAAGAGGGCAAAGGCTGGAGAAGTGTTTCTTGTTTCTTCTTTTCCCAGAGGAAGAAAATTGTAAAAAGTGAAATCAAGGAAAAACACTTTCTCACAGTTTTAAACTTATGTCCACCTTAAAAGTATGAATAACAAGCACATGATAACCTTTTCCCCCACTTTTTCTCTAAAAACACCATTTGCGGTTGGCTTCCTCCTATTTGTCTTGGCAGTTTAGAAAGTCATTGGCAGATACACAGCGTATCTTACGTGCCTTGCATATCTGCCGTCAACTGCCACTGAAAAGTCCAGTAATTGTAGACTAGGGCCTACCCTCGCATCCAATAATGTCTGTGTGGTTAAGCATTTGTCAGTATTTTCACTAAAACTTTTAATGCCATGCTTAACAAACACAGGAGTTTTGGATGCACACAAATAGGATCGAGGCTGTAATGTGGGTAGGGATGGTTAGTTTTTTATGAACAGTATATCTTATATGTTTTAGGCAACAAACAAGCCACTATGGCATGGAATTCTTACAAGTGAACAACAGACAGGGAATAAGAGCTTGTTCACCACTTGTTTGTGCATTTTTACACAATTAAGAGCAATAGAGTAGTACACTATACACTAGCAAAATGAGGAGTACACTATAAATTAAACAGAAACCCTGTTAAAGTACTTATTGCTTTAATTAAAACTGAAAAGTTATAATGGAAATACTATTTGTTGCCAATTTTTCCTAACAATAAACCTTTAAATTTGAAATAGCTCGACCTTTTCAAAGTCAAAGCCATCGATAGTCAAAGCCACTATGACAGGAATGTAGAATTAAGAGCAATATTTTTCAGTGATATTGTAATGGAGGATTTTTTCTTTTGCATGGTATCATGCACTTATAAATGCAAAGTATTTTCATCAAGGGCAAGAAGTTTGAGAGAAGTGATCACCTAGTGTATATCAGGTTCTGTTTATAAAACCATGAAACTCCCTGGTTACAGTCAACAGGCATCCTCCCCCTACTACTAAAACTGAAAGGCCTTTTAAGAACTGACTAATTATATTCCTACACCAATAGGGTAAACTATAGAGAACAGAGCTATTTAAGGAAGAGGTAATCTACTTAAGAAATACAACCTTAGCACTCATCTGTGGCTTAAAGGCAGAGGCTCCACTGGATATGCCTGCAGGGGTGGGGGTGGGGCAATGCTGCATTGATTCAGAATTCCTCTTGGGCAGTGGTTCTCAACCTTTTGCAGGTTGTGGCACTCTTGGTGACATATTGTGACCCTACAGGAGACACCAGCCCACCATGCCCCTGCTCCAGGCAAAATCCAGCCATCTGTCCACTGTCTGCGACACACTAACCTCTGTATGGCAACAGAGTAATGTGTCCGGCACAGTGATTGAGAACCATTGCTCTGGGGCAGTGTCCTACACTAGCTACTCTGCCACCTGTAGGACAGTACGGTATGTTTCCTTCTGTTACTGACCAGCTGTGCCAGCACACTGCTTCTTTTTCAGAGAAGGGCATTGCTTGTGGCAAAAATTCTGCTCTCCAGCCAGTGTTGCTTATCTATACACAGGAGAGCAAAAGGAGGGTGAACTCTTCATTCCAGCCATATTACACCCCTTGAGTCTCATAGTATGGTGTTGAGTTGTCTGGCTCTGCTCCAGCAAAGCACTTAAATACATGCTGTACATCATGAGACGCTGCACTGGACTATTATTATACCTAGGACCATTGGGGCATTGAAGAAATTTGCTTCTAGGTGGAAGAATAAAAGCCTGATTAACCATAGATAGCTCACTTTTATCCAGTGTAGCTAAAAATCATATGGGTTTTTTTTTTTAAGTAATGTTTCCCATTGGGGCACTTTATTTTTAATTTTTTTATGTATTAACTAGCATTTTACCATGTATAGGTTATAGAAATTTTTTACGTTTGATTAAGTTTACAGTTGTCTTGAGTCAAAAAACCACAGTCTTTCAATATTAATGCATATTTGGAAAGAATAAATAATTTTGTAGCATTAAAAATAAAATGTTGAGGACCTCTGACTCAGGTGCACAGCATGGTGAGTCGTTGTGGCCTCAGAACCTTTGAATGCCAACTGAAAAGGCAGTAGAGAGTGTCTCTTCAGGAATCTTTTTATTCCTGTATGTGCCTTCTGGCTCGTCAAGGAAGGTCATAGAATCATAGAATCATTAGGGTTGGAAGGGACCTCATAGGTCATCTAGTCCAACCCCCTGCCAGAGGCAGGACCACTCCCACTTAAACCATCCCAGTCATGGTTTTGTCCAGCCGGGCCTTAAACACCTCCAAAGACGGAGACTCCACCACCTCCCTCGGCAGCTCATTCCAAGGCTTCACCACTCGCCTAGTAAAAAAGGCTTTTCTAATATCCAGCCTCGACCTCCCTAACCGCAACTTGAGACCATTGCTCCTCGTTCTGTCCTCTGTTATTACCGAGAACAGTCGAGCTCCATCTTCCCTGGAGCATCCCTTCAAGTAGTTGAAGGTTGCTATCAAATCCCCCCTCAATCTTCTCTTCTGCAGACTAAATAAGCCTAATGCTTTCAGTCTTTCCTCATAGGGCTTGTGCTCCAGCCCTTTAATCATTTTGGTTGCCCTCTGCTGGACTCTATCTAGCATGTCCCTGTCCTTTTTGTAGTGGGGAGCCCAAAACTGAACACAGTATTCTAGATGTGGCCTCACCAGTGCAGAATAGAGGGGAATGATCACATCCCTTGATCTGCTGGTAATACTTCTTTTGATGCAGCCCAGTATGCCATTGGCCTTTTTGGCAGCAAGAGCACACTGCTGACTCATATCTAGCTTCCCATCCACGATAACCCCCAGGTCCTTTTCTACACTGCTGCTACTTAGCTGAATGTTCCCCAGCCTGTAGCAGTGCATGGGGTTTTTCCGTCCCAAGTGCAGGATTTTACACTTGTCCTTATTGAACCTCATAAGATTTCTACTGGCCCACTGTTCTAGTTTATCTAGGTCTCCCTGAATCCTGTCCTTGCCCTCCAACGTGTCTACTGGTCCCCCCAGCTTGGTGTCATCCGCGAACTTACTGAGAGTGCAGTCTATTCCATCATTTAGATCATTGATGAAGATGTTGAACAGAACCGGCCCCAGGACTGACCCCTGTGGCACACCACTCGTTACTGGTTGCCAGCTAGACATGGAACCATTGATTCCTACACGCTGAAACCGTTGATCTAGCCAGTTTTCTATCCACCTTATAGTCCACCTATCCAACCCATACTTCCTTAATTTGCCAGTGAGAATGCTGTGGGAAACTGTATCAAAAGCCTTGCTAAAATCAAGGTATATCACATCAACAGTTCTTCCTGCATCCAGAAAACCAGTCATCTGATCATAGAAGGAAATGAGATTGGTCAGGCATGATTTACCCTTGGTAAATCCATGCTGCCTGTTCCTGACCACTTTATTTTCCTCTAAGTGTTTTAGGATGGATTCTTTGAGAACCTGCTCCATAATTTTTCCAGGGATTGAGGTGAGGCTGACTGGTCTGTAATTCCCTGGATCCTCCTTTCTCCCTTTCTTGAAAATAGGCACTACAGTTGCTTTTTTCCAATCCTCTGGCACCTCCCCCATTCTCCATGAGTTTTGAAAGATAATGGACAGCAGTGCTGCTATCTCATCCACCAATTCCCTTAGCACCCTTGGGTGCAGTTTGTCCAGCCCCATGGACATGTGCACATCCAGCTTCTTTAAGCAGTCCCTAACCTGACCTTCTCTCACCAAGGGCCTCTCTTCTTCTCTCCCATCTGCCATATCCATGGTAGTGGGCTGGGAGCTGACCCTGCCTGTGAAAACTGAAGCAAAAAAAGCATTGGGTACTTAAGCTTTTCCCTCATCCTCCATCACGAGGATGCCTGCCCCATTCAGCAAGGGACCTACACCATCTCTGATCCTCTTCTTGTTGTTAACATACTTGTAGAACCCCTTCTTGTTATCCTTTACATCCCTCGCTAGCCGCAACTCCATTTGTCCTTTGGCCTTTCTGATTTTATCCCTGCAGTCCCTAGCAATATCTTTATATGTCTCCTTGGTCATCTGACCAAGCTTCCACTTCCTGTAAGTGTCCTTTTTATGTTTAAGCTCAGAGCAGAGTTCTTGGCTAAGCCATTCTGGCTGCCTCACATGTTTGTTCTTTCTCCTAATTGGAATGGCAACCTCCTGTGCCCTTAGCAGGGTTTCTTTAAAATATAACCAACTTTCTTGGACTCCTTTTCCCTGCAGATTAGCTTCCCAAGGGATCCTGCCCATCAGTTCCCTGAGGGAGCCAAAATCTGCTTTTTTGAAGTCCAGGGTTTTTGTTTTGCTTCTTTCTTTCCTTTCTTTAATCAGGATCCTGAACTCAACCATGTCATGGTCACTACTGCCTAGCTTGCCATTTACCTGTACCTCCCTGATCAATTCTTCCCTGTTTGTGAGCAGCAGGTCGAGAGGTGCAAGGCTCCTAGTTGGTTCCTTTAGCATTTGTACTAGAAAGTTGTCCCCAACACTCTCTAAAATTTTCCTGGATTGCCCATGCAGTGCTGTATTGGCCTCCGAGCAGATGTTAGGGTAACTGAAGTCCCCCATGAGCACCAGGGCCTGTGATCTAGAAGCTTCCGCTAGTTGTCCATAGAACACCTCATCCACCTCCTGCTTCTGGTCTGGTGGTCTATAGCAGACACCCACCACAACATCCCCCTTGTTGCTTCCCCCTCTCGGTGTAACCCACAGACTTTCTACTGGGACGCTTCCACTTCCATAATGGAGCTCTGAGCAGTCATAGAGCTCTTTTACATATAGTGCTACTCCTCCCCCTCTTCTTCCCTGCCTGTCTTTCCTGAACAGTTTATTCCCATCCATGGCAGAGCTCCAGTCGTGCAGACTATCCCACCACATGTCCGTTATTCCTATGATATCATAGTTCCTTGTCTGCGCTAGTACTACAAATTCTTCTTGCTTATTTCCCAGGCTCCTCGCATTAGTGTATAGTCACCTAAGATACCCAGCCGATAGCCCTACTTTGTCATTTTGATTTTCAATTCTATTACATATACCTCCTTGCATTTTTTCTTGGACTTCTCCTCCCCCACTCTCCTCACGTATTGGGGCTTCAGTAGAACACTTAAGACAGTTATTTGATTCCCCCCCCCATGTTCCAACTAC
>VOCP01057598.1:0-10379 GCA_007922195.1 Podocnemis expansa | reverse complement strand
TGTCAAAACCAGATGTAGTTACTACTTTATTTTATTTTTTTTTTTTTAACTCAAGGTTTTGGAACAAACTGATTATTCCACGTTTTGCCCAGACTGTGGAAAGAGAAATGAAAATCAGACCAAATGCCAAAGTTGTGCAAGTGTTTTCAGTAAGGATTTGCAAAGACACTCCAAACAAAGTGTGACATTAAGTGAATCTCTGGGACCTTTATTGCGATCTTCAATACATCAGAATTCCACAGGGCAAAAATCTCCAGGTACAGGATTGAACACACACAAGTTTTATGGCTCTGCTGTTGGGAAGGGTCCAGTTGATATCATACTGAGTCGTGATGATGTAGGACATTCTGTGTTGCGACCAAATGGAAAAGTTGGACTTTTAACTGGAACAAAGATTGCTAAAAGTTCAGGAAACCTAAGACAAAGGAGTACAAAACCATCTGAACTGAATGATCCAAGTAAGTATGTCTTCATGTAGCTAGTATTTGAACTTGCCAAATACTCAAGAATATCTTATTAGAAGGAAAAAATCTTTAGTCCCATGTCTTTACCACCAACTGCTTAAAATATTTTGCTGGTCCTTTTGGTTTTGGTTTTTTGTTTTTGTTTTTCACTTAGTATTTTTTGGTTTTGAGGCACTCTCCTTATGACTACAATAAAAATACGACACATGAGGAAAGTTTTGGCAGTTCTCTTAAACTATTCTTGCAGAGTGTTCATTACTCAAGTCTGCAAAAGAGACGATTTATTTATTTATTTACCTGTTTATTTTTGGTCTTCTCGCTCTTTCCATACATATAGCCATGTCCATGTTTTGCTGTTTCTTCCTGCTTAATATTTCTAAAATCATCCCTTTTTCATTCGGTCTACTTGGATGAAGTTCTCTTGTCCTATTACTCATTTCATGCCTGGATTGCAGCAGCCGCCACCTCTTTGCGCCCCCCACCCCCACCCCTCAGTGTTTACATCACTACCCTCTAGTCCAGTAGTTCTC
Organism: Podocnemis expansa; assembly: GCA_007922195.1. Taxonomy (NCBI): domain Eukaryota; kingdom Metazoa; phylum Chordata; order Testudines; family Podocnemididae; genus Podocnemis; species Podocnemis expansa. The sequence continues at coordinate 9,385 of VOCP01057598.1, read as the reverse complement.
AAACTGTGGGTCAACTTAGAGGTAAGCATCTTAGAGATGGGGGGCGGGGTCAGACTTTTTGGGTTTTTTTAAGTTTTGTAATTTGCTTTGATTAAAGCAGGGGTGTCCAGCGTATGGGCCACAGGCCAGAGTCGTCCTGCAAACGGCAGTGATCCAACCAGTGGAGCTGCTGCCTGGGAGCTGTCTGCAGTCGAAAGCATGCCCCCCACCCCCATCCCTTGCACACTGACTGACTTGCATGATCCCAGTTACAGCAAGTGCTCCAGTCAATCCTAGCTCCACTGTGGTCTGCCAACCAATCAGAGTCTCAGTCACAGCAGGCTAGACTGGGCTTTTGGAGAATCACTGTGCCACCCCCACCTCCACCTGATCACTGTCAGTCAGTCAGCATGATAATCTGATTGACAGCACAATGCATGAACTGCAAACAAGAAAAGAAAAGGTGGCCAGGGCGCATGTGGGGAATGAGCCAATCAAGGACAAGCAGGAACTGAGCGCAACCAAGGGCCAGTATGCTGAATGACTGACGGTGAGCAGGGGAGAAGGAGGGAAGGCAGGAGCCCAGCCTGCCTGTGACTGAGAGTGGATTGATTGGCTGTGCAGGGTAGAGGAAGCGGCAAGGGTAGGGGTCTGGGAGCTGGAAGGGGGTTGAGGGAGCGGTCTGAAAGAAGCCTGGCAGGGGCTGGGAGTAGCACACCAGGGGAAGGGAGGTGGGAGCCAGCATGGGAAAGGGGAGCCCACAAGACAGGGAAAACAGAAGGTATAGAAGAGCCTGCAGGGTAGGGGAGGGGAAAGGGGAGGCTCATGCTGCTCTGAATGTGACAGGGGAAGTAAACCTCACCTCATGAAATCACTAGTTTTATTTGGGGGAGGGGGTTGCACAAATTCATTTATCATTTTAGTGGGGGGGGGAGTCACGATATTGAAAGTTTGAGAACCCCTGCTCTAGTCAATGTAGAATGTAACTGTGAAAACAATATTCCTTTTCAGTTAATGTGACCATGTCCCTGTCCTGTCACATCTCTCTCTTCTTGCTCTTGCACTTGCCATATAACCCCTTCACCACCACCACTCTTACCATTTTTACCAAGCTAGAAGTGGAATAGGGACTTATTGGATGGTTTATAGGTCCTTGGGATTTATAGCATAGAGAGGTGAAGCATCTTATCTAAGCCAGACAAGATACAAGAATTAGAAGCTCAGAGTTTGTTTCCAGTCCCATGTTTAGTCTGTTGTATCATGCTGCCCTTCAAATTTGAGTATCTTGAGCTGTGGTCTGGCTAGTAATCTTTTTTTTTTTTTTTGTTAAGCTTATTTATTTTGATTTGTGTCTGCTCCATTGCTTTTAACAAAAGAAGATTTCAGCAAAATAAATAAATAGGGTTTCACTTGAATTGATCTCTGTTTTACTGAATAGATTTGTCTTGACCATGAAGCTGCTATTTCCGCTTCCACTGGTAGTGACAGAGTAATTGAAAATATGTTGAAGAAATTGTTGGAGTTTACATTAGGTGCTCTGTGGTGTGGTTATCCGAAAAGAGAAAAGCCGTAAGTCACCTTTAAAAAAAATTATTACATACAACTTCATACATTTAATATTTACTTCCTAGTCATTTTGTCCAGTGATGAGGAAGAAGAGGATGAAGAAAGTGGTAGCACTAACAGAATGGAGAGCACATCTCCTCGGCCTGCAGATTCAGCCCGTTCTTCCCCAGCACCTTCCACAGGAAAGGTGGAAGCAGCGCTGAAGGAAAATACTTCTGGCATAGACCAGAGACTAAGTAATGTTGCAACAGACACAGAAATTGCTGTCACATTACCAAGAAAAGCAAGAATGAAAGATCAGGTACTCAGTTAAAATTATTATTGAAATAAACATCTATGTATAAAATTTCAGATAGTAAATGATAAATTTAAAGGTTTTTCATACCAGTAGTAGTCGTAAGTGATGACTATTTGCTTTCTTTTCACTTTGGACAGTTGATCAAGTATTATCCTCATTCATAGTACATAAAACAACATTGGAAGCCTGAGGAAACTTGTTCAACATACTTGTGTTTTTGAATTTAGGAATCTCTTAAAGAAATTCATACATTCTGAATATATGCTGTTTTTTGTGTTCAGAGCTGAACACACTACTTTTCTAGAAAATTAGGGACCCTTTCTTTCCTTGTGGGATATGACATGATGTATAATATTTGTATGCGCTAGTGAAAGGATAATTTTAGCATTAAATTTTTAAAACATAATGGGACACTGGGCAAGGATGATGGTCCTTAAAATTAAATACTTTGACAACTGTCCCAACTAATAGCACTTATTTTAAGGATTTCATGGTGGGGATTTTTGTTTTTTAGTTGAGCATCACTGCAAGAATTGGATAAACAAAGACAAAAAATGCACCATGAGCAGGCTCCTTTAGTGCTGTCAAAGGGGACAGCTTTCACGGTATGTTAATTTAAAGACTTAACAACCTTGACAGTGCTCCTTTTAAAAATAAATAATTCCCTATGATAGTGTGCAACTGATAATGGTGCTGCTTAAAGCTCTTTTAGGTCACTTGTACATTTGGACTGCTTTGTATAAAGTCCCACAGGTGTATGTCTACACTGCAGTTCAACATCCATAGCTGGCCCATGTCAGCAGACTCAGACTGGCACTGTAGGGCTATAACAATAAATAAAATTGTTGGGGCTGGAGTTCAGGCTGTCCATTGTGATGTCCCTAAAACATCTATGCTGCAATTTTACAGCTCCATAGTCTAGGTCAGCTGAGGCAGGACAGCTGCGAATGTGTGCGGGGGTGTCCAAAGTTTTCGTACATGGTGGCCACAGATTGCTGTGGGCCTACGGGCCACAAAATTCTTGCTCCTTAACTGCGGTGGCTACAGATGGATCTGGATCCCTGCCACTGGACATATCCAGTTCCCCCCACCGTGCCTCCAGCTTCCTGCATGTCCCCAACCCCTTCCTTAACCCCATGCCTTGTGCTGCCAGCTTTCACTGCTCACTGACACCTTTCCTAACCCCCCCTCTCCTGGCCTGTACCACTACTGTCCCTGACCCCTGCACACCGCTTCTGGTTTCCCTGAGTCCCCAACCACTTCCCTTGCTTACACCCCTGCCGTGTGCCACTGCTTTCCCTGAGTACCTAACCCCTTCCCTAAACCCCTCACCCCATGCTGCTGGCTTTCACTGATCCCTGACCCCTTTCCCTTTCATCCCTGCCCTCACCACTCTGGAGGCCATACCGTGTGGTGTAGCTCCTGTCCTGAGCATGCTCTGACTGGGACATTTCAAGACTCCCAGCATGGGCTTGGGCTGCTCCCTGCCACAGCGGCTGGATTTTTTCTATTTCTGGTGCTGCAGCTGACCCAGTTAATTTTTTTTTATTCGGGGGCTGCAGAAAAGCCATTTGAGGGACACATGTGGCCCAAGGGCTGAACTTTTGGCACCTCTAGTGCAGACATCCACCCCCACCCCCCGAGTGTATTTGATAGTACACAGGATGTTGGATCCAGGTTAGAAGTGCAGAAAGTTGTGAAGGTTTAGAATACTCAACTAGTGGTGTAAATTTTCAGCATTGTGGCATTTACATTCAAGAAATCAGCACTCCATAGTTAAGATTTACTAGGTGACATAATATGTTCTGATTAACTTTTAAGATGATAGCATAGGCATCACTGATTCCAATATCAAGTAGTAAAATGTACTGTTTGTACATTTCAGTTCTTCTAATACTCTTCTAAAATTACATGTGTAAATAACTGAAAATGCTTCATTGAAACTAAGTGGAAGTTAGGCATCTAAGTGCTAGCTAAGCCTTTTGTAAACCATCCCAGTATCTTTCACTGCACCTCTTGATTTTCCTGGTCACTAACTTTAAATAATGAACTGTTAATATCTGAGTTTTGCTGAACACTTTAGAGTGAATGAAGTAGAGACAGAAAAATTTTGGCAAAATGAGGTGCATGCCGAAATGTAAACATACAGGTTTTAGCCATGACAGAAGAAAACTATCATGAGCTGTACCTGTTTCAGTGCTTATAGTGTTGGTCCCACGATGTTAGAGACAAGGTGAGTAAGGACTTGAAGAAAAGCTCAATCTACGCTTGAAATCTAGTCTGTCACCAACAGAAGTTGGTCCTTACTTCCTGTGTCTCTGATATATTAGGTATTTGTCATATATCATGCAAAAAGCTACCTTTCACGCCAGATACCGCTAGAGCTTTTGCCTTTTTGACTAATTGCCTGAGTACTGCTATGATATTTAATAAGTGAATGTTTTGTATGTCAAGAAATTCTCTATATTATGAAGAGATATGTTGTTTACCAGTTGATTGGAGTTCTGTTTTATACTTTAAACAAACAAACAAATATATATTTATTACTGGGTTCACCCTAGCTATGTAACTAAACTAGGTTCCCACAGGGAAAATAAAATGTCTTCATAAACTCAGACTATAAGGTCAAAAGGAACCGTTAAGATCATCTAGCTTGACTTCCTGCACAACACTGGTCACAGAGCTTTACTCTCCCTCTCCTGTAATAGGTACTTAACTTCAATAATTTAGTCTTAAGTTCTCAAATAATGATTTAAAGACTTCCAGGTACAGAGGCTCCACCGGCAGGTAACCTATGTATGTGCCATGCTACAAAGGAAGGTGAAAACTCCGCATGTCCTATTTCAATCTGCCCTGGTGGGAGATTTGTTCCAAGCCCCAAATATGGCAGTCAGCTAAACCTTGAGCATATGGCAAGACGCTCAGAAAGAATTCTCTGTAGGAACTCAGAGCCCACTCTGTCTGCTATCCCATCTGAGGCCACGGAACATCTATAGTGCTCAGAAGTCAAGGATCAGTCAGTTACCAAATTAGGCTGTCACATCATCTCATACCATCTTCTCCATGAATTTATCAAGCTCAGTTTTGAAGCCAGCTAGGTTTCTTCCCCCTCCCCCCCCGCCCCCCCCCACTACTCCCAGACTGTTCCAGAACTTCACTCCCCTGATGGTTAGAAATCTTTATCTAATTTTAAGTCTAAACTTTCTGATGGGTATTTTTATGTTCATTTGTTCTTGTGTCTACGCTGGTGCTGAACTTAATAACTCCTTTCCCTTCCTGATATTTATCCCTATGATGTATTTATCTTCCTTCAGCCTTTTCTTGATTAGGCTAAACAAGCCAAGCTCTTTGAGTCTCCTCTCCTAAGGCAGGTTTTCTGTTCCTTGGATCATCCTATTGGCCCTTCTCTGCGTCTGTTCAGTTTGAATTCATCTTTCTTAAACATGGCCAATATTAGAAGCAAAATGTTTGTTGTAACTACTCTTTTGCTAGACCTGCTTTGAGTATTTTAATTTTTATTGCACTTTTTTAATCCAAAGAATCTCAAAGTGCATTATGGGCAAAAGTGGTTAGTAACCTGGCCTGAATAGATATTCTTTAAGCTATTAAGTACATTTTTTTATTACAGCAATATGGTAATTATAACTAAAAACAAGCCTTTACACAAGTTTTTCATGAGAAGAAAATGTCATCACTAAACATAAGAGAAATGAACACAGAAAATTGTTCAAAAGGGCAAAGTAAAAATGTGTAAGCATCATCAAGATTGAAAGCCTTTTCTCTTGACAGTTACTGATCAGCTGTCCTTCAAAAACAGCATTCTGCAACTGTTATACTTCAGAATCGGAGCAGACACATACCTTGAGCTGATGCTTCAATAGATTCTTTGAATTGAAGCCAGTCTCCAAATGCTCAGCTTCTTCATTCTGGAACGTACCCTAAAAACCAAACAGTCCTCCCACAGAGATCCCTTGAAAGTTTCTATGGTTATGCATGATCTCTCTTCTGGAATGTTGTGATCTTGGTAATACCCTCTTGTTTTGTACTGCAAGAAGAATAGCTCTGTACTTTTGACAGTCATTCAAGGAATGTGCTAATAAAAAGTCTTAAAGTGCATTATGGGTAAAAACATTTTGAGGAAGGAGAGAAATAGCTTTCAGCATGTCAAGCAGCACCAAGTTTCAGTGTATTTATGCTGTTCTTTTTCGCAGCTCCAAAAGCATTAATCAGAACCCTTAACTGTGGCAAAATATACACTTGTAGCTGCCTCTGGAATCTGGTTCCATTAACAAAATACTTAACTTTGTTTTCTTTATTCTGATGTGACCTGAAACTCTTGAGGGAACTGCAGCCTTTATACAGTTCCAGAGGGGTACTGAGTTTGTCTCTATATAGCAATATAATTATATGACTGTCATCAATATATGCTTAACACGCAGAAGGTCCTGGGTTCAATTCCCAGGGGGTTGGACTTGATGATCTCACGAGGTCCCTTCCAGCCCTATGATTTGATTTGAATATTGTATATAATCCTATTGGTCAATGCAAATTTGTCAGTACAATTATACAATTGATATAGATATTATTGTATATAATCCTGTATGTCAGTGCAGAAAAGGGTGAAAATTAAGTTGTTGCAGTTGAATGGGTATCTGCATTAACAGCAAAATGTAATGAGAAATTCTGATACTTGAAAATTACTTTGCAGTTTGGCAACATTGTATCTAATACACCGGTAAAACGTCGTAAAGTTACTTCTCAAGAAATAACTGATGCTATACCTATTAATTACCAAAACTCCTGGGAAAGTGTAATTTTACATTGTCGAAGTATACGAATAGGAACCCTACGAAGAATGGTTATGGAGCCTGTGATTGTGAGTACAGTGGTGCTTTTGTCAGTCATCTTTTCAAACTAGGGTTGAGGGTTGTCATTTCTAAATGTTAGTATGAAGCCACAATCTCTTTAGTTAGTAGGCCAAAGTCATGTGCCTGGTCTTTTGTTTGTTTGTTTTGTTTTGTTTTTGGGGCTATTTAAAACATTTTGAATGAAAACCAAAATAAATACAAGGTGAAATCCTATATGTGTTCAGCGAATCAACCTGACAAATAGGGACATTGAGCATATGGAAAATGTTCATTTCTTTAAATTCTGATTAAATATATGCTGCATTCAGTCTTGAAGTCAGCTGTTTTTAACAATTATTAGAAGAGGATTTTTAATTAATATTTCCTAAGACATGAAGCTTTTTTAGGGTTTATATAGGTGAAAACATGGGTTGTAGAATTCCAGTAATATGTAATACTAATACACTTGTATCTTTCACAGTTTTGCCTTGATTTTATCAAGATACGTCTAGAAGGTCAGTGCTTACTTTTTCTTCTTTGTAGTAATTTCTTCGTAAAGAAGTTGGGCTCTTGTTCAGAGGTGGTTGACAGCTGGATTTTTAATTTCTTTAAATGTAGTAAAGTTTTCACGTGTGTCTATATAAACATTTATAGTAGTACGTTATAATAGATAAAAGCGGTTCCCAACCTTTCCCTTTATGTGGACCACTACGTCGTCGTCAAAAGCTTTTATGTACCACCATGTAAATAAACCATTTTAAAAGTCTTTAATGTAGAATATGGCTGACAGCAGTCAAACTTGTATATCAACGGATATTAAAAATGCAGCTTTATCTAATGATTTATTATGGTCACTCACAAACATATTGCACTCATCACAGTACGTTTACCTGCATAATATTTACCTGCAGTAATTATCTCTCCCCCACACCTGTGGACCAGCGGTAGTCCATGGACCACAGGTTGGAAACCACTGTACTAGATCCATTCTCCCCAGGGACAACTACTACTATCAAAATCTGTGATACATATGTAACTGTCCTTGATTGTTCCAAAGGGGCAGCTGTGTTAGTCTAGTTCAGTAAAACAAACAGAGTCCTGTGTCACTTAAAGAGTAACAAATTTATTTATTGCATGAGCTTTGTGGGAGAAAATCCCACTTTGTCAGATGCTTTGAAGATAGGAGAACTTACAGAATGGGAGGAAATAAGCATAGGCAATAAATAAATTTGTTACTCTTTAAGTGCCATAGGACTTCTTGTGTGTTTTACTGTCCTTAATTAATTTGTAATGTCTGGCACACTAAGAATTTTGGTCATGAGTAGTCTGTCCAACATTAGCAGGAACTGACAATTTCAACATTACCTGTGCTTCTTCTGGAGCAAAAAGGAAAGTGTGAGCTTGGTGTAGAATAGTTATAATTATCCAACCATAGATTTTCCTAGTTGCACCAATGACTATTAGCATGCTGCTTTTTCTGAGTGGGTCACAATTACACCTGGTAAGGATGATACAAGCAACAAAACATTGTACCTGTTAATACTTTGTCAGCTCAGTTCAATGAGATAAAAATAGTAAACTCACCATTATTTAAGTATGGGTAATTCGAGGGGCTGCCAGCACCAGTTTAAATCCACCCCATGTGATTGAGATGGGATATACTGTTTGGCAGAAAGGTATATTCATCAGTCACCAGTTCTGCATAGCAAATTACCAGACTCTGCTGACAGATATGACTGCTAGTGTTATATGAAACTCAATTCCTTTGAACAGCTTCCTGACTTCCATTAAAAAACAGTTCAAGGCCATAGTCAACGAGGACCAGCTGGTGGCTAAAACATTTCCTCAGTCTGTTTCAGACACGACAAATGTAGTGGCACACTCAGTTTCCATTAAGGACCTTCCTTTTGAGGGGACAAAGTTATTTGTTAGGAAGATCAATACATCTTTTCACCTATAGAAAGATTTGTGGGTAACTCTTTGATTCCTGGGGATATATGTATCCCAGTCTCATCATGAACATCAGATATACCACCTTGCCATACCCTCAGTCCCCATTCCACAGCACCTGGGAACAGATATACCCACATGTCAGAGGTTTAGGAACAGTCCAGAATACATATGCCATCCATTCTCCTCTCTCTCTTCCACTCCCAAACATCTTTCCCTGTCTCTCTTCAGGGACCCTTCCCATGAGACTACTATATCAAGATGTAAACCATCTCCTCGGCTTAGGACCCATAGAACTTGTGCCCATACATCTCAGAGACAAAGGCTTCTACTCTGAATAGTTCCTGATACCAAAGAAAAAGGGAGGTTGGAGACTCGTACTGGATCTCCAAGAACGTTCAACAGATGCATCAAAGTGCCGAAATTCATATACTTCACTCTGGGACATGGCCACTTACCTGTATAGAGTACTCCCTCTGTTCAGTCCCCAGTATTCTCCAGTGTATCTGAGACCTTCTCTTATTCTTAGATTTCAGAAAGGTGAGTTACTGAGACATCTGTCCATACATTTATTGTGAGACAAAAATCTTCTCTTTAGTAAAAAAAAAAAAAAAAAAAAAAAATTCTTTTACAGTTATAAAGGTACATTGGGCTAACACATTGGTGTTTATCATCTTAATGGACAATGTAGCCCTTTTTTTCCAGTCTAGTCGTTAAAGGGATTAACCAAGTCATATCCAATATA
>VOCP01057597.1:0-10510 GCA_007922195.1 Podocnemis expansa | reverse complement strand
TGTCAAAACCAGATGTAGTTACTACTTTATTTTATTTTTTTTTTTTTTAACTCAAGGTTTTGGAACAAACTGATTATTCCACGTTTTGCCCAGACTGTGGAAAGAGAAATGAAAATCAGACCAAATGCCAAAGTTGTGCAAGTGTTTTCAGTAAGGATTTGCAAAGACACTCCAAACAAAGTGTGACATTAAGTGAATCTCTGGGACCTTTATTGCGATCTTCAATACATCAGAATTCCACAGGGCAAAAATCTCCAGGTACAGGATTGAACACACACAAGTTTTATGGCTCTGCTGTTGGGAAGGGTCCAGTTGATATCATACTGAGTCGTGATGATGTAGGACATTCTGTGTTGCGACCAAATGGAAAAGTTGGACTTTTAACTGGAACAAAGATTGCTAAAAGTTCAGGAAACCTAAGACAAAGGAGTACAAAACCATCTGAACTGAATGATCCAAGTAAGTATGTCTTCATGTAGCTAGTATTTGAACTTGCCAAATACTCAAGAATATCTTATTAGAAGGAAAAAATCTTTAGTCCCATGTCTTTACCACCAACTGCTTAAAATATTTTGCTGGTCCTTTTGGTTTTGGTTTTTTGTTTTTGTTTTTCACTTAGTATTTTTTGGTTTTGAGGCACTCTCCTTATGACTACAATAAAAATACGACACATGAGGAAAGTTTTGGCAGTTCTCTTAAACTATTCTTGCAGAGTGTTCATTACTCAAGTCTGCAAAAGAGACGATTTATTTATTTATTTACCTGTTTATTTTTGGTCTTCTCGCTCTTTCCATACATATAGCCATGTCCATGTTTTGCTGTTTCTTCCTGCTTAATATTTCTAAAATCATCCCTTTTTCATTCGGTCTACTTGGATGAAGTTCTCTTGTCCTATTACTCATTTCATGCCTGGATTGCAGCAGCCGCCACCTCTTTGCGCCCCCCACCCCCACCCCTCAGTGTTTACATCACTACCCTCTAGTCCAGTAGTTCTCAAACTGTGGGTCAACTTAGAGGTAAGCATCTTAGAGATGGGGGGCGGGGTCAGACTTTTTGGGTTTTTTTAAGTTTTGTAATTTGCTTTGATTAAAGCAGGGGTGTCCAGCGTATGGGCCACAGGCCAGAGTCGTCCTGCAAACGGCAGTGATCCAACCAGTGGAGCTGCTGCCTGGGAGCTGTCTGCAGTAGAAAGCATGCCCCCCACCCCCATCCCTTGCACACTGACTGACTTGCATGATCCCAGTTACAGCAAGTGCTCCAGTCAATCCTAGCTCCACTGTGGTCTGCCAACCAATCAGAGTCTCAGTCACAGCAGGCTAGACTGGGCTTTTGGAGAATCACTGTGCCACCCCCACCTCCACCTGATCACTGTCAGTCAGTCAGCATGATAATCTGATTGACAGCACAATGCATGAACTGCAAACAAGAAAAGAAAAGGTGGCCAGGGCGCATGTGGGGAATGAGCCAATCAAGGACAAGCAGGAACTGAGCGCAACCAAGGGCCAGTATGCTGAATGACTGACGGTGAGCAGGGGAGAAGGAGGGAAGGCAGGAGCCCAGCCTGCCTGTGACTGAGAGTGGATTGATTGGCTGTGCAGGGTAGAGGAAGCGGCAAGGGTAGGGGTCTGGGAGCTGGAAGGGGGTTGAGGGAGCGGTCTGAAAGAAGCCTGGCAGGGGCTGGGAGTAGCACACCAGGGGAAGGGAGGTGGGAGCCAGCATGGGAAAGGGGAGCCCACAAGACAGGGAAAACAGAAGGTATAGAAGAGCCTGCAGGGTAGGGGAGGGGAAAGGGGAGGCTCATGCTGCTCTGAATGTGACAGGGGAAGTAAACCTCACCTCATGAAATCACTAGTTTTATTTGGGGGAGGGGGTTGCACAAATTCATTTATCATTTTAGTGGGGGGGGAGTCACGATATTGAAAGTTTGAGAACCCCTGCTCTAGTCAATGTAGAATGTAACTGTGAAAACAATATTCCTTTTCAGTTAATGTGACCATGTCCCTGTCCTGTCACATCTCTCTCTTCTTGCTCTTGCACTTGCCATATAACCCCTTCACCACCACCACTCTTACCATTTTTACCAAGCTAGAAGTGGAAATAGGGACTTATTGGATGGTTTATAGGTCCTTGGGATTTATAGCATAGAGAGGTGAAGCATCTTATCTAAGCCAGACAAGATACAAGAATTAGAAGCTCAGAGTTTGTTTCCAGTCCCATGTTTAGTCTGTTGTATCATGCTGCCCTTCAAATTTGAGTATCTTGAGCTGTGGTCTGGCTAGTAATCTTTTTTTTTTTTTTTGTTAAGCTTATTTATTTTGATTTGTGTCTGCTCCATTGCTTTTAACAAAAGAAGATTTCAGCAAAATAAATAAATAGGGTTTCACTTGAATTGATCTCTGTTTTACTGAATAGATTTGTCTTGACCATGAAGCTGCTATTTCCGCTTCCACTGGTAGTGACAGAGTAATTGAAAATATGTTGAAGAAATTGTTGGAGTTTACATTAGGTGCTCTGTGGTGTGGTTATCCGAAAAGAGAAAAGCCGTAAGTCACCTTTAAAAAAAATTATTACATACAACTTCATACATTTAATATTTACTTCCTAGTCATTTTGTCCAGTGATGAGGAAGAAGAGGATGAAGAAAGTGGTAGCACTAACAGAATGGAGAGCACATCTCCTCGGCCTGCAGATTCAGCCCGTTCTTCCCCAGCACCTTCCACAGGAAAGGTGGAAGCAGCGCTGAAGGAAAATACTTCTGGCATAGACCAGAGACTAAGTAATGTTGCAACAGACACAGAAATTGCTGTCACATTACCAAGAAAAGCAAGAATGAAAGATCAGGTACTCAGTTAAAATTATTATTGAAATAAACATCTATGTATAAAATTTCAGATAGTAAATGATAAATTTAAAGGTTTTTCATACCAGTAGTAGTCGTAAGTGATGACTATTTGCTTTCTTTTCACTTTGGACAGTTGATCAAGTATTATCCTCATTCATAGTACATAAAACAACATTGGAAGCCTGAGGAAACTTGTTCAACATACTTGTGTTTTTGAATTTAGGAATCTCTTAAAGAAATTCATACATTCTGAATATATGCTGTTTTTTGTGTTCAGAGCTGAACACACTACTTTTCTAGAAAATTAGGGACCCTTTCTTTCCTTGTGGGATATGACATGATGTATAATATTTGTATGCGCTAGTGAAAGGATAATTTTAGCATTAAATTTTTAAAACATAATGGGACACTGGGCAAGGATGATGGTCCTTAAAATTAAATACTTTGACAACTGTCCCAACTAATAGCACTTATTTTAAGGATTTCATGGTGGGGATTTTTGTTTTTTAGTTGAGCATCACTGCAAGAATTGGATAAACAAAGACAAAAAATGCACCATGAGCAGGCTCCTTTAGTGCTGTCAAAGGGGACAGCTTTCACGGTATGTTAATTTAAAGACTTAACAACCTTGACAGTGCTCCTTTTAAAAATAAATAATTCCCTATGATAGTGTGCAACTGATAATGGTGCTGCTTAAAGCTCTTTTAGGTCACTTGTACATTTGGACTGCTTTGTATAAAGTCCCACAGGTGTATGTCTACACTGCAGTTCAACATCCATAGCTGGCCCATGTCAGCAGACTCAGACTGGCACTGTAGGGCTATAACAATAAATAAAATTGTTGGGGCTGGAGTTCAGGCTGTCCATTGTGATGTCCCTAAAACATCTATGCTGCAATTTTACAGCTCCATAGTCTAGGTCAGCTGAGGCAGGACAGCTGCGAATGTGTGCGGGGGTGTCCAAAGTTTTCGTACATGGTGGCCACAGATTGCTGTGGGCCTACGGGCCACAAAATTCTTGCTCCTTAACTGCGGTGGCTACAGATGGATCTGGATCCCTGCCACTGGACATATCCAGTTCCCCCCACCGTGCCTCCAGCTTCCTGCATGTCCCCAACCCCTTCCTTAACCCCATGCCTTGTGCTGCCAGCTTTCACTGCTCACTGACACCTTTCCTAACCCCCCCTCTCCTGGCCTGTACCACTACTGTCCCTGACCCCTGCACACCGCTTCTGGTTTCCCTGAGTCCCCAACCACTTCCCTTGCTTACACCCCTGCCGTGTGCCACTGCTTTCCCTGAGTACCTAACCCCTTCCCTAAACCCCTCACCCCATGCTGCTGGCTTTCACTGATCCCTGACCCCTTTCCCTTTCATCCCTGCCCTCACCACTCTGGAGGCCATACCGTGTGGTGTAGCTCCTGTCCTGAGCATGCTCTGACTGGGACATTTCAAGACTCCCAGCATGGGCTTGGGCTGCTCCCTGCCACAGCGGCTGGATTTTTTCTATTTCTGGTGCTGCAGCTGACCCAGTTAATTTTTTTTTATTCGGGGGCTGCAGAAAAGCCATTTGAGGGACACATGTGGCCCAAGGGCTGAACTTTTGGCACCTCTAGTGCAGACATCCACCCCCACCCCCCGAGTGTATTTGATAGTACACAGGATGTTGGATCCAGGTTAGAAGTGCAGAAAGTTGTGAAGGTTTAGAATACTCAACTAGTGGTGTAAATTTTCAGCATTGTGGCATTTACATTCAAGAAATCAGCACTCCATAGTTAAGATTTACTAGGTGACATAATATGTTCTGATTAACTTTTAAGATGATAGCATAGGCATCACTGATTCCAATATCAAGTAGTAAAATGTACTGTTTGTACATTTCAGTTCTTCTAATACTCTTCTAAAATTACATGTGTAAATAACTGAAAATGCTTCATTGAAACTAAGTGGAAGTTAGGCATCTAAGTGCTAGCTAAGCCTTTTGTAAACCATCCCAGTATCTTTCACTGCACCTCTTGATTTTCCTGGTCACTAACTTTAAATAATGAACTGTTAATATCTGAGTTTTGCTGAACACTTTAGAGTGAATGAAGTAGAGACAGAAAAATTTTGGCAAAATGAGGTGCATGCCGAAATGTAAACATACAGGTTTTAGCCATGACAGAAGAAAACTATCATGAGCTGTACCTGTTTCAGTGCTTATAGTGTTGGTCCCACGATGTTAGAGACAAGGTGAGTAAGGACTTGAAGAAAAGCTCAATCTACGCTTGAAATCTAGTCTGTCACCAACAGAAGTTGGTCCTTACTTCCTGTGTCTCTGATATATTAGGTATTTGTCATATATCATGCAAAAAGCTACCTTTCACGCCAGATACCGCTAGAGCTTTTGCCTTTTTGACTAATTGCCTGAGTACTGCTATGATATTTAATAAGTGAATGTTTTGTATGTCAAGAAATTCTCTATATTATGAAGAGATATGTTGTTTACCAGTTGATTGGAGTTCTGTTTTATACTTTAAACAAACAAACAAATATATATTTATTACTGGGTTCACCCTAGCTATGTAACTAAACTAGGTTCCCACAGGGAAAATAAAATGTCTTCATAAACTCAGACTATAAGGTCAAAAGGAACCGTTAAGATCATCTAGCTTGACTTCCTGCACAACACTGGTCACAGAGCTTTACTCTCCCTCTCCTGTAATAGGTACTTAACTTCAATAATTTAGTCTTAAGTTCTCAAATAATGATTTAAAGACTTCCAGGTACAGAGGCTCCACCGGCAGGTAACCTATGTATGTGCCATGCTACAAAGGAAGGTGAAAACTCCGCATGTCCTATTTCAATCTGCCCTGGTGGGAGATTTGTTCCAAGCCCCAAATATGGCAGTCAGCTAAACCTTGAGCATATGGCAAGACGCTCAGAAAGAATTCTCTGTAGGAACTCAGAGCCCACTCTGTCTGCTATCCCATCTGAGGCCACGGAACATCTATAGTGCTCAGAAGTCAAGGATCAGTCAGTTACCAAATTAGGCTGTCACATCATCTCATACCATCTTCTCCATGAATTTATCAAGCTCAGTTTTGAAGCCAGCTAGGTTTCTTCCCCCTCCCCCCCCGCCCCCCCCCACTACTCCCAGACTGTTCCAGAACTTCACTCCCCTGATGGTTAGAAATCTTTATCTAATTTTAAGTCTAAACTTTCTGATGGGTATTTTTATGTTCATTTGTTCTTGTGTCTACGCTGGTGCTGAACTTAATAACTCCTTTCCCTTCCTGATATTTATCCCTATGATGTATTTATCTTCCTTCAGCCTTTTCTTGATTAGGCTAAACAAGCCAAGCTCTTTGAGTCTCCTCTCCTAAGGCAGGTTTTCTGTTCCTTGGATCATCCTATTGGCCCTTCTCTGCGTCTGTTCAGTTTGAATTCATCTTTCTTAAACATGGCCAATATTAGAAGCAAAATGTTTGTTGTAACTACTCTTTTGCTAGACCTGCTTTGAGTATTTTAATTTTTATTGCACTTTTTTAATCCAAAGAATCTCAAAGTGCATTATGGGCAAAAGTGGTTAGTAACCTGGCCTGAATAGATATTCTTTAAGCTATTAAGTACATTTTTTTATTACAGCAATATGGTAATTATAACTAAAAACAAGCCTTTACACAAGTTTTTCATGAGAAGAAAATGTCATCACTAAACATAAGAGAAATGAACACAGAAAATTGTTCAAAAGGGCAAAGTAAAAATGTGTAAGCATCATCAAGATTGAAAGCCTTTTCTCTTGACAGTTACTGATCAGCTGTCCTTCAAAAACAGCATTCTGCAACTGTTATACTTCAGAATCGGAGCAGACACATACCTTGAGCTGATGCTTCAATAGATTCTTTGAATTGAAGCCAGTCTCCAAATGCTCAGCTTCTTCATTCTGGAACGTACCCTAAAAACCAAACAGTCCTCCCACAGAGATCCCTTGAAAGTTTCTATGGTTATGCATGATCTCTCTTCTGGAATGTTGTGATCTTGGTAATACCCTCTTGTTTTGTACTGCAAGAAGAATAGCTCTGTACTTTTGACAGTCATTCAAGGAATGTGCTAATAAAAAGTCTTAAAGTGCATTATGGGTAAAAACATTTTGAGGAAGGAGAGAAATAGCTTTCAGCATGTCAAGCAGCACCAAGTTTCAGTGTATTTATGCTGTTCTTTTTCGCAGCTCCAAAAGCATTAATCAGAACCCTTAACTGTGGCAAAATATACACTTGTAGCTGCCTCTGGAATCTGGTTCCATTAACAAAATACTTAACTTTGTTTTCTTTATTCTGATGTGACCTGAAACTCTTGAGGGAACTGCAGCCTTTATACAGTTCCAGAGGGGTACTGAGTTTGTCTCTATATAGCAATATAATTATATGACTGTCATCAATATATGCTTAACACGCAGAAGGTCCTGGGTTCAATTCCCAGGGGGTTGGACTTGATGATCTCACGAGGTCCCTTCCAGCCCTATGATTTGATTTGAATATTGTATATAATCCTATTGGTCAATGCAAATTTGTCAGTACAATTATACAATTGATATAGATATTATTGTATATAATCCTGTATGTCAGTGCAGAAAAGGGTGAAAATTAAGTTGTTGCAGTTGAATGGGTATCTGCATTAACAGCAAAATGTAATGAGAAATTCTGATACTTGAAAATTACTTTGCAGTTTGGCAACATTGTATCTAATACACCGGTAAAACGTCGTAAAGTTACTTCTCAAGAAATAACTGATGCTATACCTATTAATTACCAAAACTCCTGGGAAAGTGTAATTTTACATTGTCGAAGTATACGAATAGGAACCCTACGAAGAATGGTTATGGAGCCTGTGATTGTGAGTACAGTGGTGCTTTTGTCAGTCATCTTTTCAAACTAGGGTTGAGGGTTGTCATTTCTAAATGTTAGTATGAAGCCACAATCTCTTTAGTTAGTAGGCCAAAGTCATGTGCCTGGTCTTTTGTTTGTTTGTTTTGTTTTGTTTTTGGGGCTATTTAAAACATTTTGAATGAAAACCAAAATAAATACAAGGTGAAATCCTATATGTGTTCAGCGAATCAACCTGACAAATAGGGACATTGAGCATATGGAAAATGTTCATTTCTTTAAATTCTGATTAAATATATGCTGCATTCAGTCTTGAAGTCAGCTGTTTTTAACAATTATTAGAAGAGGATTTTTAATTAATATTTCCTAAGACATGAAGCTTTTTTAGGGTTTATATAGGTGAAAACATGGGTTGTAGAATTCCAGTAATATGTAATACTAATACACTTGTATCTTTCACAGTTTTGCCTTGATTTTATCAAGATACGTCTAGAAGGTCAGTGCTTACTTTTTCTTCTTTGTAGTAATTTCTTCGTAAAGAAGTTGGGCTCTTGTTCAGAGGTGGTTGACAGCTGGATTTTTAATTTCTTTAAATGTAGTAAAGTTTTCACGTGTGTCTATATAAACATTTATAGTAGTACGTTATAATAGATAAAAGCGGTTCCCAACCTTTCCCTTTATGTGGACCACTACGTCGTCGTCAAAAGCTTTTATGTACCACCATGTAAATAAACCATTTTAAAAGTCTTTAATGTAGAATATGGCTGACAGCAGTCAAACTTGTATATCAACGGATATTAAAAATGCAGCTTTATCTAATGATTTATTATGGTCACTCACAAACATATTGCACTCATCACAGTACGTTTACCTGCATAATATTTACCTGCAGTAATTATCTCTCCCCCACACCTGTGGACCAGCGGTAGTCCATGGACCACAGGTTGGAAACCACTGTACTAGATCCATTCTCCCCAGGGACAACTACTACTATCAAAATCTGTGATACATATGTAACTGTCCTTGATTGTTCCAAAGGGGCAGCTGTGTTAGTCTAGTTCAGTAAAACAAACAGAGTCCTGTGTCACTTAAAGAGTAACAAATTTATTTGTTGCATGAGAAAATCCTGCTTTATCAGGTGCTTTGAAGATGTGGGAGCTTACAGAGTGGGAGGAAGTAAATGCAGGGAAGTGTAAGTCATGGGATCAGGTCACACTGTAACAGTTGCATTTATTTATTTATTGCCTATGCTTATTTCCTCCCATTCTGTAAGTTCTCCTATCTTCAAAGCATCTGACAAAGTGGGATTTTCTCCCACAAAGCTCATGCAATAAATAAATTTGTTACTCTTTAAGTGCCATAGGACTTCTTGTGTGTTTTACTGTCCTTAATTAATTTGTAATGTCTGGCACACTAAGAATTTTGGTCATGAGTAGTCTGTCCAACATTAGCAGGAACTGACAATTTCAACATTACCTGTGCTTCTTCTGGAGCAAAAAGGAAAGTGTGAGCTTGGTGTAGAATAGTTATAATTATCCAACCATAGATTTTCCTAGTTGCACCAATGACTATTAGCATGCTGCTTTTTCTGAGTGGGTCACAATTACACCTGGTAAGGATGATACAAGCAACAAAACATTGTACCTGTTAATACTTTGTCAGCTCAGTTCAATGAGATAAAAATAGTAAACTCACCATTATTTAAGTATGGGTAATTCGAGGGGCTGCCAGCACCAGTTTAAATCCACCCCATGTGATTGAGATGGGATATACTGTTTGGCAGAAAGGTATATTCATCAGTCACCAGTTCTGCATAGCAAATTACCAGACTCTGCTGACAGATATGACTGCTAGTGTTATATGAAACTCAATTCCTTTGAACAGCTTCCTGACTTCCATTAAAAAACAGTTCAAGGCCATAGTCAACGAGGACCAGCTGGTGGCTAAAACATTTCCTCAGTCTGTTTCAGACACGACAAATGTAGTGGCACACTCAGTTTCCATTAAGGACCTTCCTTTTGAGGGGACAAAGTTATTTGTTAGGAAGATCAATACATCTTTTCACCTATAGAAAGATTTGTGGGTAACTCTTTGATTCCTGGGGATATATGTATCCCAGTCTCATCATGAACATCAGATATACCACCTTGCCATACCCTCAGTCCCCATTCCACAGCACCTGGGAACAGATATACCCACATGTCAGAGGTTTAGGAACAGTCCAGAATACATATGCCATCCATTCTCCTCTCTCTCTTCCACTCCCAAACATCTTTCCCTGTCTCTCTTCAGGGACCCTTCCCATGAGACTACTATATCAAGATGTAAACCATCTCCTCGGCTTAGGACCCATAGAACTTGTGCCCATACATCTCAGAGACAAAGGCTTCTACTCTGAATAGTTCCTGATACCAAAGAAAAAGGGAGGTTGGAGACTCGTACTGGATCTCCAAGAACGTTCAACAGATGCATCAAAGTGCCGAAATTCATATACTTCACTCTGGGACATGGCCACTTACCTGTATAGAGTACTCCCTCTGTTCAGTCCCCAGTATTCTCCAGTGTATCTGAGACCTTCTCTTATTCTTAGATTTCAGAAAGGTGAGTTACTGAGACATCTGTCCATACATTTATTGTGAGACAAAAATCTTCTCTTTAGTAAAAAAAAAAAAAAAAAAAAAAAATTCTTTTACAGTTATAAAGGTACATTGGGCTAACACATTGGTGTTTATCATCTTAATGGACAATGTAGCCCTTTTTTTCCAGTCTAGTCGTTAAAGGGATTAACCAAGTCATATCCAATATA
>VOCP01057594.1:0-11763 GCA_007922195.1 Podocnemis expansa | reverse complement strand
ACCTTGGAACTAGCTTTCTGCTTCGCCTCTGCATGATGGTAGTATTCTTACTGGTTGGTACCTCAATGAAAAGGGTGGACAAATGGAGAGCCTCATGTCATAGCCTACCTATGTAGTTTTTCACAAGGACATTTATTTTCACTTTCACCCAAAATTTCTTTCTAAGGTAGTCTTTTTTAACTTTCATCATTCTTCCCAAATCCCTAGTACATAGAGAGGAGAAGAGGGTTCATTCATTGAATGTGAGAAGGACATTAGCTTTCTACCTAGAATGAACCAAATCCTTTAGTCTTCCACACAGTTGTTGTGGTTGCTTTTACAGCATTAAGGGCCAATCAGACTCCATTGAGCAAATTTTGATCAGGATCTTACTGTGCATTTGTTTATGCTGCTAGTTAGCCAAGGTAACTTGAGCAGCTGGAGCAGTGGCACATTTTACTAGAACACAGACAACTTCAGTGGCTTTCTTGGTGCATGTGCCAGTCATAGATATTAGCAAAGCAGTGACTCACTCCTCAGTCCACACTTTTCTGTCCTATTATGCTATTTCCTATTTGAGGGATTATGTGAATTATGGACAGGCTGTCCTTCAATCATATTCAGGTAAATTCCAAGCCCACCTCCGTATTTGTGTGCTTGTGAATCACTTACTGGGAATGGACATGTGCAATTGCTCAAAAAAGAAAAAAGTTACCTACTTTTCTGTAACTATTGCTGTTTGAGATGTGTAGCAGATATCCATTCAATGACTCTCACTGCTTCCCTCTTTTGGAGTCTCTGTGGTACAAAGGAACTAAGAGGAGTTGGGCAGCTGTGCCCTATTATACCCATATGCAGTGTGTGACCTGACAGAGGGAACTTGAGCTAACCTAAGTGGAGGAAAATTCTCTGTTTAACTGCATGAGACAAGCACGCGTGTATAATGATATGTGCAACACATCTCAAAGAACAAAAGTTACAGTACAAAAGGTAAATGCTTTTTGTGACATTCATATTTAAATGCAAGCAGAGAGAGATTGAGTGCATACAACACATCTGCTCCCTCAAGGAGGAAGTTAGGAGACCCCAACCAATGAATAGCCACTCAAAGGACATCAGCCTGGTTAGACGTTGGTCCCTGGGCAGAGCCTGGCACAATGAGAGAGGCCATTATAGTGGAAAAACAGAGAGAAAGGAAGGATGAACAATGAAGAGGATGGAAGTTTAGTACGTCATTTCTGGAAACCCTGTATCCAGAGAAAAATCAAACTCCACATAAAACTACCCCTGCTTGCTGAAGATGCCATGTATTCTGGAGTTCCAGGAAGTGTTTGAATCTTATGCTGTTCTTGACTTTAGGTCCCCACAGTACTGTCCTTCCACTCCATGTCAAGTAATAATTGACAATAAATGAATTACACTAATGGCAGGTTTCTTCTGTAGGGTAACATTAGACTATTTTTTCAGATATTCAGATGCTAAGACACCTACTGAAGACCTTGGCATCATATTGAAGTAGCTTGGCAATTCTTATGGGCAGAGAAACACTTTGTATATATTCCTTTGATTGGAAAAGGGAAACATCCCTTAAATGATCATATGAGGCTTCACATCCAAGTCATCATGAGAGGGCCACAGATCATTAGCAGGTCCCTAATGAAGACTCAGACTTGAACAAGAGTGTCATGTATGTGATCTATATGACAGAGCCCCATCAACTTCTGGAATCATTTTCCTGTGGCAAATAGTAGAGCTTTGTTGCAAAACAATGGACATAGCCTTCCTCTGAAGCTTGACTAGATCCAACAGTCTTAAGCTGCTTCAGAGAACTAAGGACTTGGCCAGATGGGCCTGCCAGATGATTCATTAACCAGTAGAGATCTGGTTATCAAGGGAAACAAGCATCTAGTGTCCAGGAAATTAGATGGTCAAGTCAGAAGCTAAACTTCTACTACATGGTTCCTTTCATTACTAAAAAGCCTCAGGAGAACATTTAAAACAGTTGATTGTATGATGAAAGTGTCCAAGTGTAGAGTCCCAGTCTTGGGGAGAACTAGAGAATCTCTTCTTCTTTTCATCAAAATAACATCTGACCAATGAGTTCCAGACACATGCTATGGAAAACATAAAGGATTCAGCAGTAAGAAGTATTGCACACTTGCATAATTGTGACCTGTATAGATCACCAGGAGGTACAAAGAATCGACCTTTTTCAGGGAAAGTGACCTCTTTGTGATTTGGGCTGAGAAGAAGCTTCACAATCTGTCAGTGACTTGTGCCAGTTATGCTGGAATTTCTGTAATCTATTTAATCATGGGTTTGGTGCCAGTTGGTTCAAGTAACAGAGTCAGCATTCAGAGACTGTGGGCATGTTGGCATGGCATCCTATTGAAACAACTTCCAGGTTACTGAATGGCAGTACATATAGAAAGGCAAGTAGCTAGTCTCCTGTCCCTACTTTATTGCTGGGATGGGGGTGGAGGGTGTTTAATGATATAGTCTAAATGTTGTTGTCACTAAAGTTTATTTCATTATTTTTGTATTGTGATGGTGCTTAGTGGCCTAGACCAAGTCGGGGATCCCATTAGAGTCAACAGTTCACACATGTATAATAAATGATTGACTCAATTGCAGAGAGTTACATTCTAAAGAACAAGGTATAAAAGCTGGATGACTGACATATAGCCAGGGGAAAGATGAATGTTTTAATATAAACTAGTTTGTGTGTGTATATAGTGTGTGTCCATGCCAGCCACTTGGTGATAGTAATAACAGGAATTGGAGATGATCATCTCCCCAGCTGTTAATGAGATATTTATTAATAGTTATTTCATGCTGTCAATCTAACAAAGATTTAGCACACACCTTCCCCATAGTTCCAAAGGGGCAGCCATGTTTGTCTAATAAAGTGCAAAAAAAAAAAAAAAAAAAAGGCAAGGAGTTCTATGGCACTTAAAGACTAACATATTTGTTGATTGCATGAACTTTTGTGGGAGAAAATCCCAGTTCGTCAGACGCTTTGAAGAGGGGGAGCTTGTGAAAGGGGATGAAAATAAATGCAAGAGAATGTAAGACATGGGATCAGGTCATACAGGAACAGCAAATCAGAACATTTGTTAAGATTCAGACCCTGGGAAACAGTGCATAGAGGAGCCAGCTACTCCATCAAAGGCTCATCCACCAATCTGATTTATGCCATCATGTGCCAGAAATACCCCCGCACCTTATACATTGGACAAAACAGGACAGTCCCTGTGCAGAAGAATAAATGGGCACAAAAATGACATCAGAAATCACAACCCAAAAAAAACTGGTTGCTGAGCACCTCCGTCTTTCTAATCACTCCACTGATGATTTGTTAACAGTTGTCCACAACAAAGTCAGTAGGACATCAAGACTTCAAAGAGAAACAGCTGAAATCAAATTAATAAGCAAATTAGCTTGTGTGAAAGAAGGATTAAATTGTGGCTTTGGCTTCTTTTCCCATTACAACAGGTAATTTGACTTCACCCTCCTCTATGTGCTGTTTCCCAGGGTTTGAATCCTAACAAATGCTCTGATTTGCTGTTCCTGTATGACCTGAACCCATGTGTTACACTCCCTTGCATTTGTTTTCATCCTATTCTGTAAATTCTCCCTCTTCAAAGCATCTGATGAAATGGGATTTTCTCCCATGAAAGCTCGTGTGATAAATCTGTGTCTTTAAGTGCCACAGGACTTCCTGCCTTTTTTTTTTTTTAATGCCTTCTCCATACTATTTCTTCCCTTCTCCTCCCCCAATGTTAAACCTTTTCTGGGAGGATGGACAGAGCTGAGAATGGGGGGTATTGTACTGATAGAAGGTGTGATATTCTTTGATTTGCTGACAATTATAGACTTGGCTGAAGCTTATGGATCTGTTAACTAGGTGCCAGTGGCTTTTTGTCTCCCCACCCCCCTTTCCTCTTCCAGTTTTCCCATTTTCACCCAGATCTATGTGGTTCTGTCTGTTGAAGCCTAGACTTTTGCTGAAATGTTGGTATTGGTGTTCAATAGTTGTGATATTTCCAAATGGAAAAATGTCAGCGGTTTTTACATCTAGAATTTGACTTTGCTCAGACAGTAAGATATAACTATAAATTGGCAAGTGATGTAATATAGCTTAGGTTGAATCCTTTAAAGAACTCTACCATTTTGGTGTGGTCTTGCGCCATTTTCTAGGAGCTGCCAGGCAATCACTGTATGTGTTTTAAAACTGCCTTCCTTTAGAACAACCTTTTTTCTTTCTGAGGCACCACAACCCTCCCTGAACACCTGTGCCACAAAGACTGTATTTCTGCATCTAAAAGTTAGGGTCAACATTAGGGGGTAGCAAGTAGGGCATTTACCCAGGGTCCTGCATTACTGGGGGCCCCCAGTTGCTCAGGCTTTAGCTCCAGGCCTTCAGGGAGGGGGGGGGGCGTTCCTAACTCTGGCACTGCTTAATGGACCCCTGCAATCTTTTTCATGGCCCCCAGAGGTGCTGTGGGCCCCCTGGTTGAAAACAGCTGCCTTAGGGGACCTGGCAAAGATAATGCGATTCCATGCTAAGTAAATTTCATTACTCATTTTTAAATTGTGCCACATTGCAGGCGGAAAAAGTTATCCTGGAACCCTTTTTCCTCCCCTGTGGAATAAAGAATGGATTAGAATAAACTTTGTCTTTTGCATGAAGTTTAATGGCTTCCTGCCTATTACTAGTACAGCTAGCATCCCTTTTAATTTTGAAACAAATCACCACTGGTATGTTTTGAAATCTGAAAGTGATTGAAAAGTTGTTTGGCTATATAAGCAAATGAATTGTTTTTATTAAAACTGAAGAGAAAAGTTGCCAAGGGGTATCTTCATTTAAGTTTTAATGGAATTTCTTTCACTCTCCAGAGTCAGAAAGTGATACCAGAGAGATTAATTTAAAAACATCTGAACTTACCAAATGTGAGTGGTGTAGTGTCCGAAAGTTACCAGTGGCATTTCTGCAAACAGTACCTGCTGCCTGTCTTAGCCTGAGATCCCAACTGAAGATGAGTAGGGAGAAGGATAATGTCTGGTATGACTGTAAAGGAATGAGTAAGTAAACCTAGTTTGTCTTATTGTACTTTAAATTTTCTTTTAATATTTGAGTCATCTTTTAGGTGCTTTAAGAAAGTAAAAGTAATACCTGGCTAGCATAATGTATGG
The DNA here is from genome assembly GCA_007922195.1 of Podocnemis expansa. Lineage (NCBI taxonomy): Eukaryota > Metazoa > Chordata > Testudines > Podocnemididae > Podocnemis > Podocnemis expansa. The sequence goes on along the minus strand of VOCP01057594.1, from coordinate 6,588 downwards.
TTTGGTTAGACGCAGTCCCTATTCTGTGAAACGCTGATGAAGCAAAAGAGCCTAGAAAAATTCTATTCCTTAATCATCTGACATAAATATTATTGTTCATATGCTGTCAGATCAGTAAAAAGAGTTGTTCTTTTATCAGTAACCATGATGAAAGACAGGTGAGTAAATTTTGTACCTGGACTGTTAAATTGTCATGACAAGGTCATCTTGGAATTCCACCACTACCAGCCCTTTCTACATCTGAGCCTCTGCTTTGAATAGAAACAAATTATACCATATTGTTATGGTAATCTTGTAGTTACCGTTTGTGCCAGGAAATCCAAGGCTGTTTTGTTTTATCCAAGATTTAAACTGAACTTCATTTTAGACTTCTTGCAGTTAAAGCAGAACATAGAAATCTACTGTACTTTTCTGCCTTATATGCAGTCCCTCTCTTAAAGAAATTTGTTTTTAGATTTAGTATTTTGTGTGTATGTATGCTTGTATGTATTGAATTAAAGCAGCAATAAGTTGTAGTAGTAGTAATACTGGTTGAAGGAAGAATTACATATAAGAAATATGGTTAATTTGGATAACAGATATCCAAACCTAGAATTTAGTAAGAATGGGGGGGCTTTAAATACTTGGACTCTGCTGGAAAATTTACATTGCAAGACACACAATTTTCAATAATTTCCTAGAATGTATTGTGGGCAACTTTTTATTTAGAAAGTGGATGAAGTAGCCAGGGAGAGAGTCATTTCAGACTTGATTCTGATTAACAGGGAGGAGTTGTTTGAAAAACTGAAGCTACAAGGTAATTTGAGTGAAAGTGATCAAGAAATGATACTTTCCAAGTGGTGTCATGAGTGCTGTATTTCAGGTGCATGTATTGCCCATGTGCCGTTGATTGGAGATTATCAGTAGTAGCATCTGTTTGGCCCACTCATGCTTCATGCGTCTCATTGAGGCTATATTGGGCTGCACAAGCAAGTCCTCAGTTTTTTCATGCCATTCTTGGCCTGAGACGGAACATTTAGCATTTCCACCTTGAACATGCCTCTGCTTAAAAGGGATTTTTCTCCCTCCTCTCCGTTGCTAATTAGTTTACTGTCTAATAGTTGAGATGACTAGCCTTGCTCCTCTCCGTTCCCCCTGGGGAGACTTTCTACCCTTTGAAGGCTATGCCTTGGCTTACCAAGGTAAAAGCACTGCCTCATTGGCAAGCCATTCTGGTTAGAAACTGCTATTCCAAGTGTGCTGCTGCCATGGAGAGATGGACTTCCCTCCATTTTAACTTCTGTCTGGCATTTAAATCCAGGGCAAGGAAGAGCTGGGAGATTAAGTCAAGGAACCTAATGATGGAGCTCTCCCTTCACACTGCTTCAGAACCAGGGCAGAAAGATGCTTTTCTGAAGCCACCTGAAGTGGAGTGAGTATCCATAAGGACTCCACTCAGGGAAGAGCAGGTTACTTAACCTGTGCAGTAACTGTGGTTGTTCAAGATGTGTGTCCATATAGGTGCTCCACTATCCACCCCACCCCTTAACCTCTGTTTCAGAGTTTCCTTGATAGGATTTTGTGTTTACTCATGCAGCTCTACAGAACCTCGGTGTATATGTAGGTTGAATAGACACTGTTAATGAAAATGTATGATCAAATATCCCTGGGGTGCACTGATCTGTGATATGGAGCACCTGCACTGACCTACCTCTCAAAGAACCACAGTTGCCACATAGAATGAGTAACCTTTTTTCATTTCATGATCCTAAGGAAAGGAAGAACTACAGAATATGGGTAATGGAATTCATAAAAGTAGACTTAAACTCCAAATACTGGTAGGTAAGCTCACATGGAACAAAAATCTAAGGGGAAAAGTTGTTCAGGAGAGCTGGTAGTTTGTCAGAGAAGCAATAATAAAGGTACAACTGCAGTCATGTTTAGGGCCTGTTTTGCTTCACTCTTCACTAGAAAGGTTAATGGTGACTTACTTAACAAAACATTAACAATTTGGGGGGGGGGTGAACATAAGACAAAATAGGGAAAGAACAGATTAAAAAAATATTTAGGTAAGTTAGATGTATTCAAGTTAACTTGGCCTGATTAACTTGGATTAACTTGAATTCTAATCTTCACCTCCAAAGTGAAGGCAACATCCCAGCTTGTTTTTAGCCACAAGTACTCTTCATTCCATTACCCAAGTCATTAATGAAAATATTGAACAATACTGGACCCAAGACTGACCCACACATGAATCCAATGGATACACCCTTTGAGTCTGATAGTAAACTATTGGTTAACTACCCAGAGTGCAGTCTTTCAGGAGCATGCACCTGGTCACAGTTTCATCTAGACCATATTTCCCTAGTTTGCTTGTGAGAATGTTATGTGGGGCCATGTCTATAAATCTTACAAAAATTAAGATACAGCATGCCTTCTGGGGCTCCCATCCACTGACTCAGTAACCTTGCCAACAGAGGAAATTTGGTTGGTTGACATTCGTTCTTGACCATTCTTTGGCTATGCTGGGTACTAATGGAATTTTTCATCCAGCACAGTAAATTATAACAGGAGCCAGCGGCTGGAAGATAAAGCCATACAGACTCATATTAGAAATATGGCTCAGATTTTTGACAGGTGATTAACCATTAGGACAACCTATCAAGGGAAATGGTGGATTTTTCCCTCTCTTGTTGTCTTTTAATCACAGCTAGATGCCTATATAAAAAAGATGGTCAAAATATTGGACGTCGTGCTAGGATACAGCTTGTAAGATAAGGCAGATGGATTTATTAGTGAAAAAATTACAAAATCAATAAATTGTAATATCAGAATGTGTGCTAAGCTTCAGCTTGACAGTTTGTTTGTATGTTGTATTAACACTAATCCTTTTGATGATTTTTTTCAATTTAGATTATAAATATTTCAGGACAGGGAGGTTGATTATTCTAGGTCTATGAAAGCACCTTCACACCTGCCATACATATGGCTCTCTTCCAACACCCAATATACATTGAGATAACTCCTTTGATTTAATTGACACTACTGTTGATGAATAGTGATGTTGACATTGGAACAATTAAGCCCACTGTCTCCAGATACAGATATGAAATTATGCTGAAACTGAGACAACAGGTATAATACAGAAAAAGTGTTAGTGAATTCACAGTTTCATTGGCTTTTTTAAAGTGATGTCCAAGATACAGAGAAGTTGCTTTTCAAAGTACATCAGGGCCTCTGACACTCTCTCTCTCATTAAAAAAATTTGCATCAAGTGATTCTCCACATTTCTAAACTATAGCATTTTGCAAAACTTCAGTGAAATGTAAATAGCTGGACAAAATGCAAGGCACTGGTAAACGAATAAAGGTCGTTATAGTGATTTTTTTTTTTTTTTTAAATTCTCCAGAAAATACTTCATGCAAGTTTTATGTATATGTGCTTAACATTGCCAGCAAGCCTACGCAACAGGCAAAGTGCACTTTCTGGTTTCTTTAACAGTATTTCTTCCTTATCCAGTAGACATTGTTTTATGCTGTTGTTATTGCAATTTTTTTTAAAGAAGTGCATGTATTTGTATCTCAGATTTATCTGTAGTTAGGATAACTTTACCATGCCAAATAAAGTTAAGTCAAATTTTTCAAATCTGGATGCCTGTATTTAGGAATTAATTTTGAAGCTTGTATTCAGATTTGCCTCTTATTTCAGAGGAAATAAGAATACCCAGTACTCTTAGAATCTGTCAGTGGGTGGGTGATGGGGGGGGGGAGGTTTCTATGACTATGAAAATCAGGTTTAACTTGGGTTTAAAATAGGAATGTATATGATTTGACTTGAGGCTGTTTACTGTTTCAGAGCTATTGATGCTAAAGTTCAGATAGGCTTTTACGCATTTTTAAGTAAATAGACAATTGTGTGTCTCCCCCTCCTCCCCTCAGATCCGGAAGAGCAATACATTGTGCTGATTTTTGAGACTGGCTTGGATCCTCATGGAAATGCAATATTTGAAAAAATCGTTGCCGAGATTGGTATCAGAAATAACATTTCTGATTTCTTTGTGAAAATTCCTTTTGAGGAAGCCAATGGCAGGCTTGTGGCCTTCACAAAATCCTTGGAAGACAATTCGAAAGGAAGCTCTTCTCATAAAGAAAACAAACTAAAAAATGTAAGTATGTTATTGTTTTTGCCAAAGCTTTGCTTTGATTTGTGGTGATGTTTGATTTACAAGTGCAATGCTTACACTGGGCTGTTTCACTAGTAGCAACTGTGTTTTAGTATGTATTTTGTCTTTCTAGCTTTTAGTTCAAATATTTCCATTTTTGAAGAATTTTAGCTAGATGTGTAACCTATTAGTACAATTCCAAAAGAAGAAAATTATTTTGCTCTACTGTAGTTAAATACACTTAGTTTAACATTTTGTATGCTCTTATGAAGCTAAATTTAGCTTAAAAAAGCACTATCATGTTTGTCAGTCTATCAGACAAATGAAAGTGCCATAAATGGGTTAACAAATGAAAGGAAAATAGTTTTGTGTTTTTAAATGGCTCTTTTAGACCTTGGTGCTAATGATATTACCACTCTGGTCAGGTAAATGCTCTGCTTAGCCTCTAAGAGGTTTTTTTTTTTTTTTTTTTGAACAAGGAAACATAGTCTCTTTGGGGAATTTACAAGGATTTGATGCTTTAATCTTATGAACTTGAGTATACCATTTGAATAAATACTGTATTTATTTTTATAAGGTTGTCTCTGAATCCAAAATGCAGCTGCGAAATACATCTCCATTTCAGTTTTTTGATGATGATGATGAAATTGGAGAGCCACATACAGTCTTTGTTGGTCCTATAGAAAAGTAAGATGTCTTTCTGTGTTTTGCAATGCTTAATTACTTTTTTGGGAGTTTAATATTTATTATTTAATGTATTTTTCTTTGCAGGTTGATAGTTTATCCACCTCCTCCTGCTAAAGGTGGTATTTCTGTGACCAATGAAGACCTCCATTGCCTAAATGAAGGAGAATTTTTAAATGATGTTATTATTGATTTTTATTTGAAGTAAGTTTTGTTAGTTTTTAGCATCTCCTTACTGTGGCTCTTGAAACTTTTTATATCAAAGCTCTATAAGTCAATTAACATGACTTGGTTTCAAACTGTCTACCAGACTTAAAAGTTAAATTTTTATTTTGCTAAATCATTATGCTTTTTTTCTGTTTGACATTGATGCAGTTTTTTTCTTAATTGAAAAAAAGATTCTGCAAAACTTCTTGGCAAGAGGAATAATAACAACTAGGTAGGGAAGAAAAATAAACCTTAATTTGATTATCCAGTCTTTTAAGGCTGAATAAGTATGTTCAGAATAGTATTTGTGTGCACTAGAGGTGAATATAATTATCTTGATTTACAGATTCTATTAATAAAATCAGACTCTTAGCACTGCATTGGAATGCAATTGTTAAAAATGTTGATTTCCATCATAGGGTATTAAATGACATAATCGTGGTGGTTTTGGTGCCTAATACATAGAAAAAGAAGTATATATGCTTTATTTAGAGGCATAAGAAGAAAAGAGAAGACCGAGCGCTTCAGTTTTAGAATATTAATTACTCTTTCTTTCGTAACAGTGCTTCAGTGTTGCTGCTCCTCCCTCCTTTTTTTTTTTTTGGTACATTGTATCATTGATCCATTAACTAACAGCTTTAAATCTTCTGTACCAGTGAGTTTCAAATCAAGCGTCGGGACCCAGTACTGGGTCGCTGCACCCCCTGCTCTCAGCGCCAAAAGACTGGGTGCATTGCTGAAAGATGTAATCGTTGGGTCATGGGCATACAAGATTTTTCTTTCTTTTCTTCCAACTGGGTCCAGAGGAAAAAAGTTTGAAAACCATTGTCCTGCACACTTGAGTAACAAAAGAAGTTAAACAAAAATCTACATTAAGGGACCAATTCAAATCCACAAAAAGCAATGAAATTACTTGAGCAACAATGTTGCCTTAACATATGGAAAGTAAAATATTTGTCACTCTAGGTATTTAACTGAGCCATGATACTTTTCTGACTCATTCTAATTTATTGAGAGGCATTTGAGACCTTTTGTGTGGGCTCTGCTGCTGTTTGGTCAGTATGGCCACTATGTGGCAGACTTCGTCAGTCAATTGAGTAACATTGAGTAAAAAAGTAAAGAACTGCAGGGTTTTTTTTTTTTTTTTTTAAACAGGTTGTTTTTCTTAAAACAGGTATTTGGTCCTTGAAAAACTGAAAAAAGAAGATGCTGACAGAATTCATGTGTTCAGTTCCTTCTTCTATAAACGCCTTAATCAAAAAGAGAGAAGAAATCTTCATGAAACTGCAAACCTCTCGTAAGTTTGATGTATTAAGTGCTAAACAAAATGAAAGGCATTAGAATAGAGACATTACACTAATAAGAACCTTAGAAACAGTGCATGTCTTTTAGATGCTCATGTTAGCCAGAATTTTCGCAGTTTTATCCTAAAAATTATAAATGTAGAATATCTACTATTTATCTTTAAAAACTTTTTCAACTGTGCTAATACCATGAAATGCAGTCTTTAAAAAAAAAAAAAAAAAAAAAAAAAAGAGAGAGAGAGCAGTCTGTGC
>VOCP01057593.1:0-11764 GCA_007922195.1 Podocnemis expansa | reverse complement strand
ACCTTGGAACTAGCTTTCTGCTTCGCCTCTGCATGATGGTAGTATTCTTACTGGTTGGTACCTCAATGAAAAGGGTGGACAAATGGAGAGCCTCATGTCATAGCCTACCTATGTAGTTTTTCACAAGGACATTTATTTTCACTTTCACCCAAAATTTCTTTCTAAGGTAGTCTTTTTTAACTTTCATCATTCTTCCCAAATCCCTAGTACATAGAGAGGAGAAGAGGGTTCATTCATTGAATGTGAGAAGGACATTAGCTTTCTACCTAGAATGAACCAAATCCTTTAGTCTTCCACACAGTTGTTGTGGTTGCTTTTACAGCATTAAGGGCCAATCAGACTCCATTGAGCAAATTTTGATCAGGATCTTACTGTGCATTTGTTTATGCTGCTAGTTAGCCAAGGTAACTTGAGCAGCTGGAGCAGTGGCACATTTTACTAGAACACAGACAACTTCAGTGGCTTTCTTGGTGCATGTGCCAGTCATAGATATTAGCAAAGCAGTGACTCACTCCTCAGTCCACACTTTTCTGTCCTATTATGCTATTTCCTATTTGAGGGATTATGTGAATTATGGACAGGCTGTCCTTCAATCATATTCAGGTAAATTCCAAGCCCACCTCCGTATTTGTGTGCTTGTGAATCACTTACTGGGAATGGACATGTGCAATTGCTCAAAAAAGAAAAAAGTTACCTACTTTTCTGTAACTATTGCTGTTTGAGATGTGTAGCAGATATCCATTCAATGACTCTCACTGCTTCCCTCTTTTGGAGTCTCTGTGGTACAAAGGAACTAAGAGGAGTTGGGCAGCTGTGCCCTATTATACCCATATGCAGTGTGTGACCTGACAGAGGGAACTTGAGCTAACCTAAGTGGAGGAAAATTCTCTGTTTAACTGCATGAGACAAGCACGCGTGTATAATGATATGTGCAACACATCTCAAAGAACAAAAGTTACAGTACAAAAGGTAAATGCTTTTTGTGACATTCATATTTAAATGCAAGCAGAGAGAGATTGAGTGCATACAACACATCTGCTCCCTCAAGGAGGAAGTTAGGAGACCCCAACCAATGAATAGCCACTCAAAGGACATCAGCCTGGTTAGACGTTGGTCCCTGGGCAGAGCCTGGCACAATGAGAGAGGCCATTATAGTGGAAAAACAGAGAGAAAGGAAGGATGAACAATGAAGAGGATGGAAGTTTAGTACGTCATTTCTGGAAACCCTGTATCCAGAGAAAAATCAAACTCCACATAAAACTACCCCTGCTTGCTGAAGATGCCATGTATTCTGGAGTTCCAGGAAGTGTTTGAATCTTATGCTGTTCTTGACTTTAGGTCCCCACAGTACTGTCCTTCCACTCCATGTCAAGTAATAATTGACAATAAATGAATTACACTAATGGCAGGTTTCTTCTGTAGGGTAACATTAGACTATTTTTTCAGATATTCAGATGCTAAGACACCTACTGAAGACCTTGGCATCATATTGAAGTAGCTTGGCAATTCTTATGGGCAGAGAAACACTTTGTATATATTCCTTTGATTGGAAAAGGGAAACATCCCTTAAATGATCATATGAGGCTTCACATCCAAGTCATCATGAGAGGGCCACAGATCATTAGCAGGTCCCTAATGAAGACTCAGACTTGAACAAGAGTGTCATGTATGTGATCTATATGACAGAGCCCCATCAACTTCTGGAATCATTTTCCTGTGGCAAATAGTAGAGCTTTGTTGCAAAACAATGGACATAGCCTTCCTCTGAAGCTTGACTAGATCCAACAGTCTTAAGCTGCTTCAGAGAACTAAGGACTTGGCCAGATGGGCCTGCCAGATGATTCATTAACCAGTAGAGATCTGGTTATCAAGGGAAACAAGCATCTAGTGTCCAGGAAATTAGATGGTCAAGTCAGAAGCTAAACTTCTACTACATGGTTCCTTTCATTACTAAAAAGCCTCAGGAGAACATTTAAAACAGTTGATTGTATGATGAAAGTGTCCAAGTGTAGAGTCCCAGTCTTGGGGAGAACTAGAGAATCTCTTCTTCTTTTCATCAAAATAACATCTGACCAATGAGTTCCAGACACATGCTATGGAAAACATAAAGGATTCAGCAGTAAGAAGTATTGCACACTTGCATAATTGTGACCTGTATAGATCACCAGGAGGTACAAAGAATCGACCTTTTTCAGGGAAAGTGACCTCTTTGTGATTTGGGCTGAGAAGAAGCTTCACAATCTGTCAGTGACTTGTGCCAGTTATGCTGGAATTTCTGTAATCTATTTAATCATGGGTTTGGTGCCAGTTGGTTCAAGTAACAGAGTCAGCATTCAGAGACTGTGGGCATGTTGGCATGGCATCCTATTGAAACAACTTCCAGGTTACTGAATGGCAGTACATATAGAAAGGCAAGTAGCTAGTCTCCTGTCCCTACTTTATTGCTGGGATGGGGGTGGAGGGTGTTTAATGATATAGTCTAAATGTTGTTGTCACTAAAGTTTATTTCATTATTTTTGTATTGTGATGGTGCTTAGTGGCCTAGACCAAGTCGGGGATCCCATTAGAGTCAACAGTTCACACATGTATAATAAATGATTGACTCAATTGCAGAGAGTTACATTCTAAAGAACAAGGTATAAAAGCTGGATGACTGACATATAGCCAGGGGAAAGATGAATGTTTTAATATAAACTAGTTTGTGTGTGTATATAGTGTGTGTCCATGCCAGCCACTTGGTGATAGTAATAACAGGAATTGGAGATGATCATCTCCCCAGCTGTTAATGAGATATTTATTAATAGTTATTTCATGCTGTCAATCTAACAAAGATTTAGCACACACCTTCCCCATAGTTCCAAAGGGGCAGCCATGTTTGTCTAATAAAGTGCAAAAAAAAAAAAAAAAAAAGGCAAGGAGTTCTATGGCACTTAAAGACTAACATATTTGTTGATTGCATGAACTTTTGTGGGAGAAAATCCCAGTTCGTCAGACGCTTTGAAGAGGGGGAGCTTGTGAAAGGGGATGAAAATAAATGCAAGAGAATGTAAGACATGGGATCAGGTCATACAGGAACAGCAAATCAGAACATTTGTTAAGATTCAGACCCTGGGAAACAGTGCATAGAGGAGCCAGCTACTCCATCAAAGGCTCATCCACCAATCTGATTTATGCCATCATGTGCCAGAAATACCCCCGCACCTTATACATTGGACAAAACAGGACAGTCCCTGTGCAGAAGAATAAATGGGCACAAAAATGACATCAGAAATCACAACCCAAAAAAAACTGGTTGCTGAGCACCTCCGTCTTTCTAATCACTCCACTGATGATTTGTTAACAGTTGTCCACAACAAAGTCAGTAGGACATCAAGACTTCAAAGAGAAACAGCTGAAATCAAATTAATAAGCAAATTAGCTTGTGTGAAAGAAGGATTAAATTGTGGCTTTGGCTTCTTTTCCCATTACAACAGGTAATTTGACTTCACCCTCCTCTATGTGCTGTTTCCCAGGGTTTGAATCCTAACAAATGCTCTGATTTGCTGTTCCTGTATGACCTGAACCCATGTGTTACACTCCCTTGCATTTGTTTTCATCCTATTCTGTAAATTCTCCCTCTTCAAAGCATCTGATGAAATGGGATTTTCTCCCATGAAAGCTCGTGTGATAAATCTGTGTCTTTAAGTGCCACAGGACTTCCTGCCTTTTTTTTTTTTTTAATGCCTTCTCCATACTATTTCTTCCCTTCTCCTCCCCCAATGTTAAACCTTTTCTGGGAGGATGGACAGAGCTGAGAATGGGGGGTATTGTACTGATAGAAGGTGTGATATTCTTTGATTTGCTGACAATTATAGACTTGGCTGAAGCTTATGGATCTGTTAACTAGGTGCCAGTGGCTTTTTGTCTCCCCACCCCCCTTTCCTCTTCCAGTTTTCCCATTTTCACCCAGATCTATGTGGTTCTGTCTGTTGAAGCCTAGACTTTTGCTGAAATGTTGGTATTGGTGTTCAATAGTTGTGATATTTCCAAATGGAAAAATGTCAGCGGTTTTTACATCTAGAATTTGACTTTGCTCAGACAGTAAGATATAACTATAAATTGGCAAGTGATGTAATATAGCTTAGGTTGAATCCTTTAAAGAACTCTACCATTTTGGTGTGGTCTTGCGCCATTTTCTAGGAGCTGCCAGGCAATCACTGTATGTGTTTTAAAACTGCCTTCCTTTAGAACAACCTTTTTTCTTTCTGAGGCACCACAACCCTCCCTGAACACCTGTGCCACAAAGACTGTATTTCTGCATCTAAAAGTTAGGGTCAACATTAGGGGGTAGCAAGTAGGGCATTTACCCAGGGTCCTGCATTACTGGGGGCCCCCAGTTGCTCAGGCTTTAGCTCCAGGCCTTCAGGGAGGGGGGGGGGCGTTCCTAACTCTGGCACTGCTTAATGGACCCCTGCAATCTTTTTCATGGCCCCCAGAGGTGCTGTGGGCCCCCTGGTTGAAAACAGCTGCCTTAGGGGACCTGGCAAAGATAATGCGATTCCATGCTAAGTAAATTTCATTACTCATTTTTAAATTGTGCCACATTGCAGGCGGAAAAAGTTATCCTGGAACCCTTTTTCCTCCCCTGTGGAATAAAGAATGGATTAGAATAAACTTTGTCTTTTGCATGAAGTTTAATGGCTTCCTGCCTATTACTAGTACAGCTAGCATCCCTTTTAATTTTGAAACAAATCACCACTGGTATGTTTTGAAATCTGAAAGTGATTGAAAAGTTGTTTGGCTATATAAGCAAATGAATTGTTTTTATTAAAACTGAAGAGAAAAGTTGCCAAGGGGTATCTTCATTTAAGTTTTAATGGAATTTCTTTCACTCTCCAGAGTCAGAAAGTGATACCAGAGAGATTAATTTAAAAACATCTGAACTTACCAAATGTGAGTGGTGTAGTGTCCGAAAGTTACCAGTGGCATTTCTGCAAACAGTACCTGCTGCCTGTCTTAGCCTGAGATCCCAACTGAAGATGAGTAGGGAGAAGGATAATGTCTGGTATGACTGTAAAGGAATGAGTAAGTAAACCTAGTTTGTCTTATTGTACTTTAAATTTTCTTTTAATATTTGAGTCATCTTTTAGGTGCTTTAAGAAAGTAAAAGTAATACCTGGCTAGCATAATGTATGGTTTGGTTAGACGCAGTCCCTATTCTGTGAAACGCTGATGAAGCAAAAGAGCCTAGAAAAATTCTATTCCTTAATCATCTGACATAAATATTATTGTTCATATGCTGTCAGATCAGTAAAAAGAGTTGTTCTTTTATCAGTAACCATGATGAAAGACAGGTGAGTAAATTTTGTACCTGGACTGTTAAATTGTCATGACAAGGTCATCTTGGAATTCCACCACTACCAGCCCTTTCTACATCTGAGCCTCTGCTTTGAATAGAAACAAATTATACCATATTGTTATGGTAATCTTGTAGTTACCGTTTGTGCCAGGAAATCCAAGGCTGTTTTGTTTTATCCAAGATTTAAACTGAACTTCATTTTAGACTTCTTGCAGTTAAAGCAGAACATAGAAATCTACTGTACTTTTCTGCCTTATATGCAGTCCCTCTCTTAAAGAAATTTGTTTTTAGATTTAGTATTTTGTGTGTATGTATGCTTGTATGTATTGAATTAAAGCAGCAATAAGTTGTAGTAGTAGTAATACTGGTTGAAGGAAGAATTACATATAAGAAATATGGTTAATTTGGATAACAGATATCCAAACCTAGAATTTAGTAAGAATGGGGGGGCTTTAAATACTTGGACTCTGCTGGAAAATTTACATTGCAAGACACACAATTTTCAATAATTTCCTAGAATGTATTGTGGGCAACTTTTTATTTAGAAAGTGGATGAAGTAGCCAGGGAGAGAGTCATTTCAGACTTGATTCTGATTAACAGGGAGGAGTTGTTTGAAAAACTGAAGCTACAAGGTAATTTGAGTGAAAGTGATCAAGAAATGATACTTTCCAAGTGGTGTCATGAGTGCTGTATTTCAGGTGCATGTATTGCCCATGTGCCGTTGATTGGAGATTATCAGTAGTAGCATCTGTTTGGCCCACTCATGCTTCATGCGTCTCATTGAGGCTATATTGGGCTGCACAAGCAAGTCCTCAGTTTTTTCATGCCATTCTTGGCCTGAGACGGAACATTTAGCATTTCCACCTTGAACATGCCTCTGCTTAAAAGGGATTTTTCTCCCTCCTCTCCGTTGCTAATTAGTTTACTGTCTAATAGTTGAGATGACTAGCCTTGCTCCTCTCCGTTCCCCCTGGGGAGACTTTCTACCCTTTGAAGGCTATGCCTTGGCTTACCAAGGTAAAAGCACTGCCTCATTGGCAAGCCATTCTGGTTAGAAACTGCTATTCCAAGTGTGCTGCTGCCATGGAGAGATGGACTTCCCTCCATTTTAACTTCTGTCTGGCATTTAAATCCAGGGCAAGGAAGAGCTGGGAGATTAAGTCAAGGAACCTAATGATGGAGCTCTCCCTTCACACTGCTTCAGAACCAGGGCAGAAAGATGCTTTTCTGAAGCCACCTGAAGTGGAGTGAGTATCCATAAGGACTCCACTCAGGGAAGAGCAGGTTACTTAACCTGTGCAGTAACTGTGGTTGTTCAAGATGTGTGTCCATATAGGTGCTCCACTATCCACCCCACCCCTTAACCTCTGTTTCAGAGTTTCCTTGATAGGATTTTGTGTTTACTCATGCAGCTCTACAGAACCTCGGTGTATATGTAGGTTGAATAGACACTGTTAATGAAAATGTATGATCAAATATCCCTGGGGTGCACTGATCTGTGATATGGAGCACCTGCACTGACCTACCTCTCAAAGAACCACAGTTGCCACATAGAATGAGTAACCTTTTTTCATTTCATGATCCTAAGGAAAGGAAGAACTACAGAATATGGGTAATGGAATTCATAAAAGTAGACTTAAACTCCAAATACTGGTAGGTAAGCTCACATGGAACAAAAATCTAAGGGGAAAAGTTGTTCAGGAGAGCTGGTAGTTTGTCAGAGAAGCAATAATAAAGGTACAACTGCAGTCATGTTTAGGGCCTGTTTTGCTTCACTCTTCACTAGAAAGGTTAATGGTGACTTACTTAACAAAACATTAACAATTTGGGGGGGGGGTGAACATAAGACAAAATAGGGAAAGAACAGATTAAAAAAATATTTAGGTAAGTTAGATGTATTCAAGTTAACTTGGCCTGATTAACTTGGATTAACTTGAATTCTAATCTTCACCTCCAAAGTGAAGGCAACATCCCAGCTTGTTTTTAGCCACAAGTACTCTTCATTCCATTACCCAAGTCATTAATGAAAATATTGAACAATACTGGACCCAAGACTGACCCACACATGAATCCAATGGATACACCCTTTGAGTCTGATAGTAAACTATTGGTTAACTACCCAGAGTGCAGTCTTTCAGGAGCATGCACCTGGTCACAGTTTCATCTAGACCATATTTCCCTAGTTTGCTTGTGAGAATGTTATGTGGGGCCATGTCTATAAATCTTACAAAAATTAAGATACAGCATGCCTTCTGGGGCTCCCATCCACTGACTCAGTAACCTTGCCAACAGAGGAAATTTGGTTGGTTGACATTCGTTCTTGACCATTCTTTGGCTATGCTGGGTACTAATGGAATTTTTCATCCAGCACAGTAAATTATAACAGGAGCCAGCGGCTGGAAGATAAAGCCATACAGACTCATATTAGAAATATGGCTCAGATTTTTGACAGGTGATTAACCATTAGGACAACCTATCAAGGGAAATGGTGGATTTTTCCCTCTCTTGTTGTCTTTTAATCACAGCTAGATGCCTATATAAAAAAGATGGTCAAAATATTGGACGTCGTGCTAGGATACAGCTTGTAAGATAAGGCAGATGGATTTATTAGTGAAAAAATTACAAAATCAATAAATTGTAATATCAGAATGTGTGCTAAGCTTCAGCTTGACAGTTTGTTTGTATGTTGTATTAACACTAATCCTTTTGATGATTTTTTTCAATTTAGATTATAAATATTTCAGGACAGGGAGGTTGATTATTCTAGGTCTATGAAAGCACCTTCACACCTGCCATACATATGGCTCTCTTCCAACACCCAATATACATTGAGATAACTCCTTTGATTTAATTGACACTACTGTTGATGAATAGTGATGTTGACATTGGAACAATTAAGCCCACTGTCTCCAGATACAGATATGAAATTATGCTGAAACTGAGACAACAGGTATAATACAGAAAAAGTGTTAGTGAATTCACAGTTTCATTGGCTTTTTTAAAGTGATGTCCAAGATACAGAGAAGTTGCTTTTCAAAGTACATCAGGGCCTCTGACACTCTCTCTCTCATTAAAAAAATTTGCATCAAGTGATTCTCCACATTTCTAAACTATAGCATTTTGCAAAACTTCAGTGAAATGTAAATAGCTGGACAAAATGCAAGGCACTGGTAAACGAATAAAGGTCGTTATAGTGATTTTTTTTTTTTTTTTAAATTCTCCAGAAAATACTTCATGCAAGTTTTATGTATATGTGCTTAACATTGCCAGCAAGCCTACGCAACAGGCAAAGTGCACTTTCTGGTTTCTTTAACAGTATTTCTTCCTTATCCAGTAGACATTGTTTTATGCTGTTGTTATTGCAATTTTTTTTAAAGAAGTGCATGTATTTGTATCTCAGATTTATCTGTAGTTAGGATAACTTTACCATGCCAAATAAAGTTAAGTCAAATTTTTCAAATCTGGATGCCTGTATTTAGGAATTAATTTTGAAGCTTGTATTCAGATTTGCCTCTTATTTCAGAGGAAATAAGAATACCCAGTACTCTTAGAATCTGTCAGTGGGTGGGTGATGGGGGGGGGAGGTTTCTATGACTATGAAAATCAGGTTTAACTTGGGTTTAAAATAGGAATGTATATGATTTGACTTGAGGCTGTTTACTGTTTCAGAGCTATTGATGCTAAAGTTCAGATAGGCTTTTACGCATTTTTAAGTAAATAGACAATTGTGTGTCTCCCCCTCCTCCCCTCAGATCCGGAAGAGCAATACATTGTGCTGATTTTTGAGACTGGCTTGGATCCTCATGGAAATGCAATATTTGAAAAAATCGTTGCCGAGATTGGTATCAGAAATAACATTTCTGATTTCTTTGTGAAAATTCCTTTTGAGGAAGCCAATGGCAGGCTTGTGGCCTTCACAAAATCCTTGGAAGACAATTCGAAAGGAAGCTCTTCTCATAAAGAAAACAAACTAAAAAATGTAAGTATGTTATTGTTTTTGCCAAAGCTTTGCTTTGATTTGTGGTGATGTTTGATTTACAAGTGCAATGCTTACACTGGGCTGTTTCACTAGTAGCAACTGTGTTTTAGTATGTATTTTGTCTTTCTAGCTTTTAGTTCAAATATTTCCATTTTTGAAGAATTTTAGCTAGATGTGTAACCTATTAGTACAATTCCAAAAGAAGAAAATTATTTTGCTCTACTGTAGTTAAATACACTTAGTTTAACATTTTGTATGCTCTTATGAAGCTAAATTTAGCTTAAAAAAGCACTATCATGTTTGTCAGTCTATCAGACAAATGAAAGTGCCATAAATGGGTTAACAAATGAAAGGAAAATAGTTTTGTGTTTTTAAATGGCTCTTTTAGACCTTGGTGCTAATGATATTACCACTCTGGTCAGGTAAATGCTCTGCTTAGCCTCTAAGAGGTTTTTTTTTTTTTTTTTTTTGAACAAGGAAACATAGTCTCTTTGGGGAATTTACAAGGATTTGATGCTTTAATCTTATGAACTTGAGTATACCATTTGAATAAATACTGTATTTATTTTTATAAGGTTGTCTCTGAATCCAAAATGCAGCTGCGAAATACATCTCCATTTCAGTTTTTTGATGATGATGATGAAATTGGAGAGCCACATACAGTCTTTGTTGGTCCTATAGAAAAGTAAGATGTCTTTCTGTGTTTTGCAATGCTTAATTACTTTTTTGGGAGTTTAATATTTATTATTTAATGTATTTTTCTTTGCAGGTTGATAGTTTATCCACCTCCTCCTGCTAAAGGTGGTATTTCTGTGACCAATGAAGACCTCCATTGCCTAAATGAAGGAGAATTTTTAAATGATGTTATTATTGATTTTTATTTGAAGTAAGTTTTGTTAGTTTTTAGCATCTCCTTACTGTGGCTCTTGAAACTTTTTATATCAAAGCTCTATAAGTCAATTAACATGACTTGGTTTCAAACTGTCTACCAGACTTAAAAGTTAAATTTTTATTTTGCTAAATCATTATGCTTTTTTTCTGTTTGACATTGATGCAGTTTTTTTCTTAATTGAAAAAAAGATTCTGCAAAACTTCTTGGCAAGAGGAATAATAACAACTAGGTAGGGAAGAAAAATAAACCTTAATTTGATTATCCAGTCTTTTAAGGCTGAATAAGTATGTTCAGAATAGTATTTGTGTGCACTAGAGGTGAATATAATTATCTTGATTTACAGATTCTATTAATAAAATCAGACTCTTAGCACTGCATTGGAATGCAATTGTTAAAAATGTTGATTTCCATCATAGGGTATTAAATGACATAATCGTGGTGGTTTTGGTGCCTAATACATAGAAAAAGAAGTATATATGCTTTATTTAGAGGCATAAGAAGAAAAGAGAAGACCGAGCGCTTCAGTTTTAGAATATTAATTACTCTTTCTTTCGTAACAGTGCTTCAGTGTTGCTGCTCCTCCCTCCTTTTTTTTTTTTTGGTACATTGTATCATTGATCCATTAACTAACAGCTTTAAATCTTCTGTACCAGTGAGTTTCAAATCAAGCGTCGGGACCCAGTACTGGGTCGCTGCACCCCCTGCTCTCAGCGCCAAAAGACTGGGTGCATTGCTGAAAGATGTAATCGTTGGGTCATGGGCATACAAGATTTTTCTTTCTTTTCTTCCAACTGGGTCCAGAGGAAAAAAGTTTGAAAACCATTGTCCTGCACACTTGAGTAACAAAAGAAGTTAAACAAAAATCTACATTAAGGGACCAATTCAAATCCACAAAAAGCAATGAAATTACTTGAGCAACAATGTTGCCTTAACATATGGAAAGTAAAATATTTGTCACTCTAGGTATTTAACTGAGCCATGATACTTTTCTGACTCATTCTAATTTATTGAGAGGCATTTGAGACCTTTTGTGTGGGCTCTGCTGCTGTTTGGTCAGTATGGCCACTATGTGGCAGACTTCGTCAGTCAATTGAGTAACATTGAGTAAAAAAGTAAAGAACTGCAGGGTTTTTTTTTTTTTTTTTAAACAGGTTGTTTTTCTTAAAACAGGTATTTGGTCCTTGAAAAACTGAAAAAAGAAGATGCTGACAGAATTCATGTGTTCAGTTCCTTCTTCTATAAACGCCTTAATCAAAAAGAGAGAAGAAATCTTCATGAAACTGCAAACCTCTCGTAAGTTTGATGTATTAAGTGCTAAACAAAATGAAAGGCATTAGAATAGAGACATTACACTAATAAGAACCTTAGAAACAGTGCATGTCTTTTAGATGCTCATGTTAGCCAGAATTTTCGCAGTTTTATCCTAAAAATTATAAATGTAGAATATCTACTATTTATCTTTAAAAACTTTTTCAACTGTGCTAATACCATGAAATGCAGTCTTTAAAAAAAAAAAAAAAAAAAAAAAAAAAAGAGAGAGAGAGCAGTCTGTGC
>VOCP01057592.1:0-15317 GCA_007922195.1 Podocnemis expansa | reverse complement strand
AGCTTTCAATGGGGATTTAACACAGGGCCACATGCTGGATGGGGGGGGCTGGTTCCTTCCATTAGTGTAAAAATGGGGACATTCTGAACCGATGAGGCAGCAGGAGCTGGAAACACTAATGCATGATTCCCCAGCCGCCCCGCTCTAGGTTCAGAGGCTTTGTCTCCTGAGGGGCGCAGGGGCCCTGGGCACGGGTAACTCTCCCTATGGTCCAGTCCACGAGAGTACGGACAAGTCATGAGCAGGGTCTGCAGGAAGTTGGGGCCTGATCCACACTGAAATCAGTGGAAGCTCTTCCATCAAATTCAGTGGGATCTGGCTCAGGCCCATCCCAGTCCCCAAGTGCACACTAGTCATCCTGCTCCGTAGGACTTTGTGGAAGATGGTTTGTTTCCATTTCGCCAGGAAGAGAGTGCTGCCTGTGCTGGGAAGTCAAGTTCAGCCAGGAGGCAGCTGGTCCAAGCATTTCATCAGTTACTCCAATCAGAGAGGGGCTCAGCATCTTGGGAAGCCAAGCACCCTGACTGGTCAAGAGAGTGTGGTGGTGGCAAGTATTTTAAGGCACACAGGGTCACAGGGTTGTGTGCTAACTAGCTACACCTCTGTTGTATGACACTCACACCTCCCCGGTTAGCACCAGCCTTCCACTGAGGATACCCACATCAGCATTGGTCACTGGGTCCATCCCCTTCAGACGCAAGCTCTCCTCAAGCTGGGGCAGGAAGGCGGGCAGAGAGACAGAAAACAGACAGCATAAGCACAGACACCCAGGAGGAAGCCAGAATAGAGACCAGTTCCTTCCCCACAGCCAGACAGAAAGAGGGGTGGGGGAAGCACCAGATCTTCCAAGGAACGATGCAGGCAAACTGCAGAAACAGTCATTCTGCTCACACTGAAGAACCCAGGGAACAGGAAGGTCATTCCACAGGGGTAGAAGATAGGCATGGCAGTAAGAAAAGCTGGGGGTAGGAGAGGAGCCTGACTTATCTAGTTGCACAGCAGAATTGAATCATCTCCCACTCACTCCCTGCAGCTTTGGATGAACTGGGTCACAGCTAAGCTGCCATTCTACCAGCTGATCAGGCCAGATGCAAAGAGCTCCTCAACTGGCCTTTAGTCTCCCAGGGGAATTCAGGTGGTTTGGGGTTTTTTTGTTTTGGTTTTTTTTTTAAAGGCAGCAGTCTAATTTGGTGCATTTTTGTGTTCATTTAATGAAGGTATTGACCCCTGATTTGACAGGGCCACTGCAAGCTCCACACTTACAGCTCTGTATATTTCAGTACTGAGCTGTCGGACACCAGCCCTGAATTCCTGCCATATGGCTTTGACAAAATGCTTCAGTAACCCTCTGCAATTCTCACCCATGACTCCAGCCCTGGGCAACACCCCCCCCTCCCAGCTCTGCCAATGCCCCTCGACCAGGCTCTGCATCACCAAATGAGCTCCAGGCCACCTCCAGAGTAAAAATGGCTAATTACTGCCAAGTTGTGGGGTGGTGCCCCAGCCCAGTTGCCCAGCATCCCACTCTGGCTTGAGAGGGATGTCAACTCAGTCAGCGTAAAGAGGGCTCCCAAAATCATCCCTCTGGGTCTGGGTTTCAATGTCCAGTGGCAAGAAGCCAATGCCTGTTGCAAGCCCTTCCGTGATAGTCATCCTCCAGAACAGCAAGAGAGTGCCTGTCTACAAAACAAAATCCTCCCAGGGGAACATATCCCTTTGCACAGCCACCAGCTCCCACCACCAGCTCAGAGGGGGGTTGTCTCAGGTCCCACCGCCACCTGCCAGCAAACCGTACTACTCCTACTCTGCCTCTCCCTGCCAGCACTTGCAAGTTTGAGCTAATGCCAGTGGGGCTTGCCAACCCTCTGCCTGACCTACAGAGAGGGAATGGATTGTCATTCCCAGCCCACACACTCCAACCCTGTCACTCCCACCTGGCACAGGGGTCACCATAAGGTAGGGGCCAGGACATGGACAGTGGGCAGTTCATTCAGCCCACTTAGTCTGTCTAAATACTGCAGGGGTCTCTTCAAGGCCAGAAGGAAGAGCGGGGAGATCTCAGACCCGCTCTGTTGGACCAGAGGAAGGTAGGGAAATGGGTAGGTTGAAGAACCTGCCATGTTCTCTCCTATTTTAGAAGGGAAGAGCCCCCTGCCCCAGCAGCTAGCTCTACTCTCTGGGGCAAGGCATGGCAGAAGCCAGCCTGCCCGCCATAGTCCCCGGGAGGGGCCATAAGAGTAGGTTGTTGCAACCACTAAACAATAAGCAGCTGTGGCCTGTGGGACAGCATGAAGCTCCCCAGCCAATACTATTCCCTGCCCGCCCCTGCCGTTTCCCAGGGTACCCTCATAACATCTTTCTGCAAGGGCAGACAGTCCCGTTGCCCCCAACCCCCAGCACACCGAGCTCAGTCTAGACTGCTGCCACTTGCCCGCTCCACTCGCTTCTTCACATAGAACCCAGGAGTGTCCACGGGGTGCGCAGAGGGGGCCGGCTCCTCAGGCTCCATTCTGCAGGCAGCAGCATCAGATATCTGTGTGCCCAGGCCTTTGCACAGCACTCCTTCCCGCTCCATCAAGCCACAAAGCCCCAGCGTCTTTGAGACCCAGGCTAAGAAATCCAGCTGCCAGTAGGGCAGAGTTTGTGCATTGTCTCCCCTAAGCCCCCTGGAGACTCATTCACATTCTAATGGACAGCTCGGAAACTAGACACAAAGCAACCGCCATCCTCTGCCACTAACACAGCCTGCCTGCACAGGCCCAGATGGGGTTGTGTTGCGTGACCAATGCGGTGCCAGGGGGGCTCGGCAGAGCAGCCTATCCCTGCCTAGGCAGAAGCCACTGGCCAGGGAAATCCGTGCCCTCGACCTGGACAGACAGACTCTATGTCTCTTCCTCGAGGCACGCAGAAAGAATTATACAGAATGATTCCCTCCTCCTTCCCCTCCACAAGCAGTGTCACTAGGGAGATTCAGATGGATTTCGTTTCGTTTGGTACTGAAAGGCTCCAATGATATTGTTCCCCCTGCTTCTCCATCCTCAAGGGTCTTAATATAGGATCCCTCCCCCATGAACCAAGCAATGCCAGCCTGAGGGGGTTGTTTATGAGCAAGGTGCTTCCCCCTCGACTCCCCCACACTCTGTCAGGGCATGTTGCCTCTGCAAGGGGTACTCAGTCTATTTGCCTGGGGAGAGAAGCACTTTTAGCATGAGAAAGGGGCCCATTAGGAATGTATCCCTTACATGTGGAACGGTTCCGCCTCAGTTTCTCCATCTGTAAAGTGGTTGTGACAATCTGCACCAAGCCCATACAGCACGTGTCCATGGTCATGCTTTGAGGTGCTTGATGTCCAGAGAACGGGGACAAACCTTTATTGCTACTACAGACATGTTTAAAGTGTTTAAAAGCCAGGTAGTTAAAAGCCAGAGGCTGGCACTGCCTCATTCCGCGCGGGACAACAGCTTGCTAACACAGAGGAGATGGGGCAGCATCTCAACAGCCACTAGCAATGCTGTTCTACTTTCCACTTCTGAGCACCTACAGCCCACAGAGCCAAAAAATAACTGGCCAACTCTATAAATTAGACCAGGGGTCAGCAACTCAAAAGATAAGAAGAGACATTTTTTAAAAATTTCTTCAATAACCAAGTGTTTTGAGAGCTGCAATGGGTGTAGCCTCCAGGTGAGGGGGGAAGGCTGGGAGCTGGGTCAGTGTGTCTGCCACAGGGTCCCCTGGTGGGGATGGGGAGCCTGGAACCCAGAGCAGGCTCTCCAGACTGCAGGGGACTCCAGAGCCAGGAATGGGCCACTCGCAGGGTCCCCCGGTGGAGCCAAGAGCCGCAAGGGGACAGCTAAAGAGCCACATGTGGCTCCAGAACCACAGGTTGCAGACCCCTGGATTAGACAGAGAGGGCACCTGCTACCCAGTGAAGGGGATGCTGGGCCAATATGAGCCTCCTGACATAGAAGAGTACCCCCTAACGTCTGCCGCTGGCTGGAAGTTTAACTCCCTGACTTCATCTTCTTTAAAACAAAAAATGTTTATATGCTTAGAAAAATGCAACAGATTTTAGCTAGCCAGCAGTTGTTCTAACCCCAAGGGATCAAGCTTGGTTCTTCTCCAGCCAAACCGGATGAATCAAGCAGAGAGAGGCTCTATTCCCAGATCTCTCAGTGACTGCCTGGGTGACCTTACGGTTTGCTCTCTGCCTCAGTTTCCCCATCAATACAATGGGATTAATTATCAGTCCACATTTGTGAGGCATGATGAGATTCTACAAATTAGAAGTGTGGAAGGAGAGCTAACATTATAACTGATTCATATTTTTGTTTCCAATCCATCATTCTTCTCTAGTCACTCACTTTCTGTCTTACATCTAGCTATATACAAGCCTTAAACATACAGATTTGCTACATGTCCCATTTGTTTCATTTGCTTGGCTCCCAGACCATGCACCTGGTTGCTTATGGATGTTGAACTTGCAGCTGAAGATCCAACAAAACCATTATTTTGAATGAGGAAAAATCAGGGGAAAAAGAATATAAAATATCAGGCAAGCAAACATCTCAGCCAGCTCACCTTGGATCCTCCATTTACAAAGCAGGAGTCAAAGCGAAATCACTGTTCTTCTTTAAAAATATTTTTAATTGTATAATAAAATAAAAACTCAACAACTGTACATTGTATTTATTGGGCAGTCTGCTATCCCTCCATCTCAAAGCACCTCACAATATCGTGAAGCCCATTTTACAGCTGGGAAAACTGGATTTTGGATTGTGCCATGGATTTTATTGCTGCATTATGACAGCAGTTATGTGCCTCAAAACCACCTCACACTCTTCCCTACAGCTCCAGAGAATGAGCACGGTCCCCACAATAAAGATGCCAGAATTACCAAGCCTTATCCATTTAGCCTTCCTTTTCCAGTACCTCCCACTCAAAGTGGGGGGAAAGGACTCCCAACTGCAGGACCAACTTGCTACCAAAGAGATTTCCTTCAGTGGCACCAAGATCTGGCCTCCCAATATTGTTTTCAAAGCTCCTGGGGTTTGTATTGGCCCAGCTTGGTGGAGCCTGGAATAAACTGGCCAAGAGACTATCCCATCCCAATGGTCCCAATCAGCACAACTCTCTGCTCATCTCACTATTAAGATTATTAAGTATTCTGTGAAAGGTGCCCCTTTTTCCAAGGCTCAGGCCCTGGAGAGAACAAAGTTTACCATCTCCCCTAGCAACTGCTGCCTTAGCAACCAGGGATTCCTTCCATTCTTCTGCCTGTTGCCACAGACTCCAGGGCTGCTGGTAGCTGAGTGCTGAGCCCAAAATGCCGCCTGGAAAAATGAAAAACTGCAAGGGCACCGATGCCAAAGCTTCTGGGTAGGCTCCCCCCTACCCAAAGTAAGCTGGTTTCTAGAGTACAAGTGTGAAGATGCTACTAACGTCCCTCATTTGAGGGTCTGGAATGCAAAGGCTCCAGGTGATACTGTACAACCACCCATTGACACAGGCATCTAGCTTGCCTCTCCCCTAATTTTTATATCAATTTAGTGCTGGTGACTGGAACATCCATGGATCCACAGAACAGGGAAGGCATGTTTCCCCACCCTGCTGTTGACCTCACCTCTACGCCTGTGGCACTCAGCCCCAGTCAGTCAGTCCCCAGGCTTTGCTCTGCCCTGGGCCTCTGTGCTGACACCTAGTTCATGACAGCTGCTGTGGTGATTTCACGATGGGGATGCTCATCTGCTAGGAAAGGGACGGAGACCAAATTCCATCCCCAACTGCTGTCCCCATGGGGCTGCAGCAGCAGACCTGTCAGTCACTGCCAGCCACGGTTGCACCTGAAATAGTGACTGAAAAAAGCAAAAGCAATAAGATGGGCTAGCAAAGAGCAGGTCTGCCACTGGAGTGCCCACTAGAGTATAAGGTACAGGACTCACACTCAGGAGATCCGCATTCTTCTCCTGGCTCAACCGCTGGGTAATTTGGGGCAAGTCACGTTTCCCCTCTGTGCCTCGGCTTCCCCATCTGATGTCACAGCTTGAGATCCACTGACAAGTGCTATACAAGTGTTATGGTATATAAGGACACAAGGACGGACACAGCCTCCATTGCTGAACAGAGCTGCACAAAACACTCACAGGCCAGCAAAGCCGGCAATCACAGAGGATCACATACTTAGCAACTAAGGAAGGATTCTGCTGTTATTCAAATGGCACTAGGGCTCATAAGATCACCACCTCATGCCCAGCTCATGACAACTAGAGTTCAAGAGACCATTAGAAGCTCCAAGCTCCTCATGAATTGATCATACAGCATCTGAGATAAAACATCTCCAGCCACCCAGCCTTTTGAGCCTGTCACTCTAAGGAGAATGAACATTTGTCCTGCTGTGTCTCTCCCCACAACCTTGTAGCAGTGGGGCCAAATGGTGAACTGGGAGGAGCAACCCTCCTTCCACAAGGCTTTTGCATTTGTTCAAAGCTCCAGAGGCCTTGGCCCTGGCACTAAGGGGGCCCAACAACCTTTAACTAGAAGGCCTGTATGAAAACAGTGGGGCTGCTGCCACAGCATCATGGAGGGGCAGCTGGAGTAAATGGCCTGCGACCCTGCACATGGCACGTCGGTTCTGAGAACCAGACTCTTGACAACACCAGTTCATGCGTTGTTTGAGTAAGGGAGAGAGGAGATGTCTCAGCTGATGAAGATCCCCCAGGGTCCCACGGCAGGACAGGGACCAGGAACCATAACAGGGTCCTGGCTAGTGGAATTGGTATTCTCCCCCTCACACCCTCAAGAAATCTCTGAATTTGTGCTGCTGCCTGGTTCCAAAACCACCTTTATGCCATCCTTCTCTTTCTGCTACTTCACCACTCCCCGCCATCAACCCTCTTCAGACCACCCCATGCCCTGCCAAGACGGTTGACCCCCTGCTGCACTGATCACAGCTTCTCCTGGCATCTCTGCCCCCAGACTCGCCATGAAGTCCATTCATCTCCACACATTCAAAGCTCTCCAACCTGCCTGCACCTCAGCCTTGATCTCTTCCTGCACCTGCTCCTCTATGAGTGTGTCTACCTTCAGGATGCAAAGGGTCAGTTCTAACTGGAGGAGACTTCCCGGCAATAGCTCCAACCCATTTGATGCACTACATATAGATGTGGAGCCATAGCAGCACAAGGGGATTGCTGGCCCACATGCACACCAATGATCTCAGACAGGGTCATACCTGAGGGTTGGGGGAACCTGTGTTTCCTTCCCCACTCCAGACATCCTCCCTTTTCCTGCAGCCTCTACCTTGGGAACAGCCTCCCAATGAATACTCACTAATACATCAAATGCCCCCTCCTTCAAACAACTCCCAACTCCACCCTTGCAGCCAGCTCCCACGATCACCTCCTGTGTGGGGTGGATGCTGTGACATACTCATGTAAATTTTTCTGCAGAGTGTGGTGTTTGTGGGGCAAAGCTGACACATAGTGCTGCAGGTGCTTAGCTGCACCCAGATTTCCTTTCACTTCATTTGTCCACCACTCTCCCCCTCTAGGGGTGGGAACCCACCAAGGGGCCTTGGCCTTTGGGCTTTTCACCCAGATTCTTCAGTGCACTCAGAGAAATCGGGCAACAAAACTTCCATTCAAACAGCCTGACGTGCAGAAGATAGGAGCAAGAGACTCTGCCTGTCCCAGTTCGCTCTTTGGGGCCTTTGCTGTGGCAGGAGTTGCACAGAGGGTACAATTCAGAGCAAGGGTTCACCCTTGGTTGTCATTGCTTGTTTGAAATCAGACACTCAGTGGCCCTGGAAAGGTCTACTCTGTGTTCTAACCTCAACAGTTTGCTGCCTGTACTGGGCGCAGGTCAGTATCTCACCCTCAAGGTGAGTGCCAAGGACACCCCCAACTGCTATTCCAGATGCAAGATGCCAAGCCTTTCCTTTCCTCTTGGGCATGTCCCAGCAAGCCCTGGTCACATTTCTTGTAAAAAACATGCCCAGACAAGCCCAGCATCCTGGCATGACCATGAACACACTCTTCTTCACTCTGAATCAGCTAACCTGTGAATTCCACTGGATCGTTGAGACGTATCACTGCACACGAGAAAAACAGTGCATTCAGAAGCGCCAGTTTTGGTCAGGAACGTTCCTGGAGGTTTCATCCCATGACGTCATCTTTCATTAAAGACCACTTTTTAATTGCTGCCGATTCCAGGACAATCCTGGAGGGTGGGAACCCTGAGTGCATAATGGGCATTAGCCCAGCAAAGATGCATGAACATGAACGTTCAGCCCCAGGAACACATTCACAGTGCAGGAGAGCTGGGACTTCCTGCTTAGTGGGAGGGTGAGATCAGCAGGGCATGAAAGCACATGGGCTTCCCAGCAAGGCAAGAACAGCCAGAATCACTGCAACAATGTGCATTTGTGGAGAAGCAGCAAATAGGAGTCATCTCTCCCCAAAACATTTATTAGCAAGGGCTGAGCACACAGAAACACTAGAAGCTGGAACTCAGCTGCCACATATCCTGTGATCCAGAACACGTTTCCCAGCCCTGCTGTATGGCTTAATGCAGAGTCAAACCAGATATCAGGGCTTTGTTGGTTTAAATGTGTTCAAGAAGGGTTAGAATTCAGTTTAATATAGGGGTCTCAAACTCACGACGTGGGTCACATTTAGCCCCTAAAGTTATTTCCTGCAGCCCGCAATGACACTACTGTTATCAATATTTTCCATATTGTTTTATTAAAAGGTTTCAGTAGTGTGGCCCTCAGGCTGATGGTGCAGTCCTCATGCAGCCCTTGTGGTGATTTAAGTTTGAGACCCCTGGGATAATACCAGGCGAGATGCTTTGAGCACTTAGCCTGAGGAAGAGCCCCAAAGAGGCATGAAACCTGACACCAGACTGACAACAACTCAACACCAGACACCAACCAAAGTGAACCTGGGAGATTCACTTCCAAGCCAGAACACACAAGGTCCCATCACAAGCGTATGTATGGGCTTCCTGCACATGTCACCATGGTGCTGTCACTGCCAGTGCAGAAAGCCAAAGAGAGTATGTGGTTCCAAGGAAACTTCAGGAGAAGGGGAGATTGGCTGAACTGAATCCAAAAGAGGGCCCTGACTCCAAACTCTCACTCATTTTAGGCCGGATGACTGGAGCTGGGCAAACAACAGATTTGCCAGTTCACTGGCAATTCCAAAAGCAACAATTCAGGTTTTAGAGTCATTCCGAGTCACCTAAAAAAGAGATTTTTCAAACTTCTCAACAAATCACAAAGTTGGAAAAAAACTGGCTGTGAGTTGAACAAAGAAACTTGGCATTTCACCGAGGAGCTTGTTCCCTGCAATGTGCTCGTTATACAATTCAAGGCCATTTCAAGAGGAGAAGTTGAAAATTGTGTTTCATTTAAAAAAATGTCTGAACAAAAAGTTCAGACTTTTTGGAATTCTTTTTCTCTTCAGTGTTCCCCTCCACCCTGTCCCCAACTAAAAGACTCCAGTGAAATCAACAGGATTCCTCAAAATGTTTCAGTCAACTTCTAGCTTAACATTTTTAGGGGGATAAAAATATATTTAGAATGAAAAGCTTTGCTTAGCTCCAGTGCCCAGCTTACCATTGCTGAGCTCCATTTTCAGCACAATGGATTTCTCCTAGAGGACTCAGCTCAGCAGGACCTGCCACAGCACATCCTGTAGCATCTGCCAGAACAGGCCAAGGGGTAGGGTAGCACTGGCCCCCCTCAGGGTTTGATTCCCACACCTACCCTCTCACTGATGGCATTGTATTTGATGGCCAGCTCATCACGCTCCGCTCGGCTCTGTGCCAGCAGGTCCTCAACACGGGATAGCTCCTGCTGAAGGATCCGGTTCTCCTCCTGGAGGGAGAGTAGCGATGACATCTCCCCAGGACAGGCTGCTGCGGGGGGAAGAGCAAGACCCATAGCAGAGCAGGATAGAAGGGGCGGCTGGGGGCTCACACTCCACAGCTGCAGAGAGGTGGCCACCTGGGAAGCAAATCAGCCCTTTGGTTTTCCTGCCAGGATCAGTCCAGTTTAAGGCCTTAGTAACAGGCATGGCATCAACAATATCAGTGACTGCAGCTGCTTGGTTGATCGCTCACATTCCACATGTTGTACCCATTGACGCCACAGTGTGAGATGGGACCAGCCCTGCCCTGCCCCCTCCCTATTTACCCCATGGAGGCATCACAGCAGGAATTTCAAGGGAGCCCTCAAACACTAGACTGATCACTAGATGGAGAGCTCTACCTACTAAAACAGAGGCAGGACTGAATACAGAGGAGATGAGATCCTTTATCAAAGCTGATGATACAGGGACACCCTAGGGTCCAGGAGATGAAGAAGCAGGGCCGAGGCAGTGGGGAGAGGCTATCAAATGAAGTACAAGATAGCTGTAGCTCCTAGCTCCTAGCTCCAAACCCCTCCTTTGGGCTGCACTGCTTTGCTGCCTTATTCTGTGACTACCCTTGGCAGCAGACATTTCCAAGGCCATGAGGATGTTCCCTCAGTGTACAGCCCTGGGCACTGAAAGGGTTAATCCAGCTGTCATCAGTGGCCCAGCTCTGACTTAGTTTGAAGCATAGCAAATATGAAAAATCAGGACAAGGGGTGGGGGGAATAGATGCCAGTATAAGACGAATCCCAAATATCAGAACTGTCCCTATAAAATGGGGACATCTAGTGACCCAAGGTGGGCCCCATGGTAAGAGAGGCTTTGTTGGGGGTGGAGGGGGAGCCTTTAGGCACACTCACCATTGCACAACATTCACCACGGCACAGGGGAGGGGGAATTCAGGCCTCAGCATATAATGTGGCTGGCCTGCCTGGATCCAGATGGATCACTGCACCCTGGGGCCTGTCTCTGCAAGCTGCACTCCACACCATCCCAGCTGGGTCCTGAGGCCCCCAGCTAGCTACCAGTGCAGCCCTCAGGTGGACACAGCCTGGACCTCCCTACTTGGCTTGGAGTCGTGAACCCACAGAGAAGCTGCTCCTTTGTGGCTGTTTTAACGTGGCAAGGCAGAACCCAACCACCACCTGGGTGCAGCCAGGAGCTGGTGACAGACAGAGAAGGGGAACAGCAAGGTGCAAGACTGCCAAACCCCTACCTGGACTATCCTGCTGTGACAAGTTCTCAGCGACAATCTCTCGGATCCGGGCAGGCAGGCGGGTGGCAGGTGCGTCCTCGGTGCTGCCTCGAACAGTAAGACTCTTCCCTTCCCCCGAGGTCAGCACGCTACTCTCCAGCTTCTGTGGGACACGGACACAGCAGGCTGAGCTCAGGAGCCAGGCCTGCCTACTCCACATTCAGTCACTAGTTTCCTGTACAGTTGAGAGCTTCCCCAGGAGACCTGGCAGAGGTTACAAAGCACCTCACTGCTCTACACGTCCGTTCTGCTCCTAAGAACCAAACTCACCCTGAACAGGAACAGAAAGAAATGTCACCAGGAGCTGGGAAAAGGAAATACTGAGGGGAGGTGGAGATTTAGGGGACCCTGGACACAAAATGTAGGTGGAAGAGATCAGCAGCCTGAAAAGGACAAATAAATAAACCAGTTTCACTGGACTTTATAACTTCCCACAAAAAAAACCCAAAAAACATAAGCCTCACAGGCTCCCAGCCACAACAAGTTCTATTTTTCACCTTCATTTACTTAGAAGTGGCAGCATTTTCCCAGGGAGGATTGACAGTGCCTCAGGGGTCCTGGTCACCACCAGCCTGTCCTGGGTTCACAGCACCTGGGAAAAACCCAATTCAAACTCCTGGGTCATTTTCCCTCACTTGTCACCAGCCAAGGCAATAATGCTTTTGTATAGACTAACCCCACCCTTCCCACAGGGAGGGTCACAGGGGAGGGCAGACACAGAAAAGAGGTCCAAAGTCACGGAGGTCAGGCAGAGAATGGGAAGACAAGAGGATTTTGCTTCCAGCTCCTGGCCCTGAGGAAAACCATCCTCACACC
The DNA here is from genome assembly GCA_007922195.1 of Podocnemis expansa. Classification (NCBI taxonomy): domain Eukaryota; kingdom Metazoa; phylum Chordata; order Testudines; family Podocnemididae; genus Podocnemis; species Podocnemis expansa. Next base: position 3,335 of record VOCP01057592.1, on the reverse strand, counting down.
CCATTGCTGGCCCTGGAGGCTGAGGTTCTCAAGTATAGCCTGATCCAAAGCCAGTAGAGGTTGATGATGGGTCATGCCCTGACTCCAGAGAGCAGGGTCCATCACAGGCAGGGCAAGCTCTCAGCACAGCAAACTCCATGTGCCATGTGGAAAGGACACCTCTAGGATGAACAAGGGGTGGGGGGGTGTCCCATTTGACAGTCCCTTCAACCCTCAGTCTCACTACAGAGGCAAAAGGGGCCAAGCAGGAGAGAGGCTTCCATGGGGCATGATGTCTGGTCACTAGGGTCCAGACCACTGTTCCCTCTAAGCTGTGTGCATGTGCGCACGCACACAGGTCATGAAACCTGCGCACACAACAAAAAAAGGTGCGCACAAAAAAATTCAATAGTGCTAATGAGGGTGCTCGCAAAGAAATATTTTGCGCACACAAATACATTTTTTGCGCATACAGCCTACGAATAGTTAGAGGGAACAATGGTCCAGACTAGAGACCAACCGACTTGCTTTACACAGCTCACTGCACAGCCAGCACCGCAGGATGGAAGCAGCTTCCCATCACTACCAGTCTAGTTCAGAACCAAACCAAGAGCCCAGAAGTAAAAGGTTCGTGGTTCCATCACCAGGTCCCACCCCTTCCATTTCCCCTAGGAAGGGTCTGGATTTGGACCCAAGCTACTCAGGGCTGCATCTTGGAACCGTGTCACCCCTGTAACTCATGAATGGATAAAGCACTTTACAAACACGGTGAGGTGCAAGTTCCCCAAGAAGGCCTTACAAATACCCCCGATCTCTCCCTGCCCCTCCACATTCATCCCTGCCAGGGCTATGCACACAGGCAACCTTTCCCTGTTGGTTCACCTGACAGTGACTCCCTCTAGGGACAATCTTCTCTATTTCTTGGCCTGTTGGAGAGCTCTACAGTATCTTCTAGGCAAGAGATGCTCTCTGGGGCTTGCAGTGGATCAGACTTAGTCAAACCCATCCCTGCCTCTTAATCGAAGTGCTCAGCAGCTCTCATTTAAGGGGGGTAAAAATGGTGACCTGACACAAGGCAATCCAATCCAGTCAACTGCTAGTTTTTACACGTACCTTATCCTGTCAAGGGTTTAAAGATAATTTGGGGTGGGGGCAGAAAAGTTGGGCCTGTGGCATTTGTGGGTCCTTTATTATTATTTAATACATAGCTGAGGCCTGTTGGGGTTCTCTTTCTCCCTTGTTGTTTTGTGAGTTCTTGTCCACTCTGTTTCTGCAGAAGGACTCCACGGCCAGCGGGAGAACTTTCAGGATTACACAGATTACCAGCTTGAAACTTGAGCAACAAAGTGCATCTTTAAAAAGGACACCTGTATAACTCCAACACCTGACATGTGCCTGCCGAACAGATGCACCAGGCCAGATTCAAACATACCCGGGCTCCTTTAATACCAGGCACAGACTGATTCTCTAGCTGTCCAAGCAGAAACTGGGAAGGCAAGGCATCCTATGCCTGATGTAGTGTGGTACAAAACAAAGAGGGAGAAAAAGAAAACTACGGCAACCATCCCAAAGGCAGCAAGAGCAGGACATCAACTTGGCAGATCAGCCCCGATCCAAGCTCCCAGCATTTTCAAGGTGGCCCCAGGACTGGCACAAACGCTGGGTAACAGCCAAGGCAGAGGGAAATGAGGGCACTTGTGAATATACCCGGGGCCTGATCCCCCAGCTCGGCTCCCCCCGGTGGCTGCACCGACCCTCGGGGGGGCGAGAGGAGCCGGACCCACCTGGATCACAGCCTCCAGCCTCAGCTCCGCGTCCGCAGCACAGCCGGGGGCGCTCATGGGGGGTCCCCGGGAATCCGCCACCGCCTGCGCTGAGTGCCCCCGGTCTCAGCCCGCCGGCCGGTGCCTCTCCCGCTGCATCCGCATCCGCATCCCTGCCCCCCCGGAGAGCGGCGCCCAGCCGGCACCCGCGGATTGGGGTTAAACCCTCTGCATCCCGGGCGAGCAACGGGCTGGGAGGCCAGGGGGGCCCGGGGCAGGGGAATATGGGCATGAGCCCGCCCCTTCCTGGAGATTTCATTCATCCGCATCCTCCCCCTGCTCCGCCCGGGGTCCTAAAGCTCCCGGGTCCCGGCTGTCAGCGCCAGGCCAGCCGCGGGGCAGATAAACTGGAGTGAAACCAGAATCGGGCCCGGCCGCGCGCGCGCTCCCGGAGCTGGACCAGCCGCGTTCACACGTCTCGAGATGGGGGTGGGCGCCTCTAGCCGCAGCCGGAGCAGGCTACTTTTCTGGGTGCCCACTCCAGGTTCGTGCAGAAAAGCTGTTAATACAGTACACGTGTGGACAAGGGGATGGGGTCTGCTGAGATCAGGAGGGGAGGATGCAAACAGGGAGCGGGTGGCCATTTCTACGGGGTGCAGAACATGCAGCTAGCCACCCCAAAAGCAAACATTTGGGAAAGATCCAAAGGGGCAGCCCTGCTGATCTAGTTCTGTGGCTCCCAACATTTTCTCTGCCCTGGCACACCTTGCTACCGTTAATTAATTTGAGGCACACCACCAAATAATTTCCAAATGAACTCATGAATATGCATGAGCCAATCCAGAGCTCTTTGAGCAGTTTAAAAAAAAAAAACTGTGGCATGCCTACTCAGACTTCATGGCACATTGCTTGGGAAACACTGATCTAGTTCAGTAAAACAAACAAGCAAAGAGTCCTGTGGCACTTAAAGACTAACAGATTTATTTTTTGCATGAGCTTTTGTGGGAGAAAATCCATTTTGTCAGATGCTTTCAAGAGGGGGGAGCTTTCAGAATGGGGGGAAATAAATGCAGGGAATTCAACCTCATGCCTCAGGCAGGGCAGGCCCAAGGGATTTTGGCACCCTAGGGGAACTATGATTTTGGCACCCCCCTCCATGTGGTATAAGAGATAACGTATTAATATATATTTTAAAAGGAGAAAAATAATTCACTTGCATTTAATCTGGTGCCCCTTAATGTCTGGTGCCTCTAGGCGATCACCTAGTTCACTTATGGTTGGGCAGCCCTGGCCTCAGGGTTTAAAGCAGGGGTCTCAAACTCAAATCACCACAAGGCCTGCATGAGAACTAGCACAGGGATGCATGAGGACTAATATGTTAAGCCCAAGGGCAGCACCACGGAAACCTTTTCATACTATGATATTGCAAATATCAGTAACGATAGTGTCATTGCAGACCACATGAAATAGCTTTTGGGGCCACATGCAGCCCATGGACCACATGCTTGAGACCCCTGGTTTAAAGCAGTCTCTGCCTACTAAAGATCAGGGGAAGAGTCAGCATGGAGGGCACATCATCCCATCTCTGCCCAT